>JAJLWX010000020.1:0-164302 GCA_030570975.1 Yamadazyma songkhlaensis | reverse complement strand
TAGTGGTACTACCACCAGTAGTCAAGACGGTGGTGTAGGTTGATTCTTGGGTACCAGGAATAGTGTTAGTAGACAATGGTGGCTCGGTGGTAACAACCACAACTTCAGTAGTAGTATGTCCATCAGTAGTGAAGACGGTGGTGTAGGTTGATTCTTGGGTACCAGGGATAGTAGTGGTAGACAATGGTGGCTTGGTGGTAACGATCACAACTTCACTAGTAGTATGTCCATCAGTAGTGAAGACAGTAGTATAGGTGGATTCTTGAGTACCTGGGATGGTAGTGGTGGATAACGGAGTTTCTACAACAACCTTACTAGTGGTACTTCCATCGGTGGTGTAAAAAGTGGTATAGGTAGAGTCATGGATACCAGGAATAGTAGTGGTAGATAATGGTGGCTCGGTAGTAACAATCACAACTTCACTACTAGTTTTCCCATTTGTAGTAAATCTAGTAGTGTAAGTGGATTCTTGAGTACCGGGGATGGTAGTGGTAGACAATGGTGGCTCGGTAGTGACGATTATAACTTTGCTCGTTCTGGAACCGCCTGTAGTAAAGACAGAGGTGAATGTAGACTCTCGAGTACCTGGAATGGTAGTAGTGGACAAAGGTGGTTTTTTAACTATAACACTTCTTGTTACTTTTCCAGTTCCAGTGGGGGTGATGGTATAAGTCGTACCAAAAGTTTTCGTCCAAGAAGTTGTGACAGTAGTTGTGATGATACATTGTGAATCCCCCCTGGAGAAGGAGGATGGAATGTCTCTGGAATTTCGAACTGAACCGTCGGGATATGTGACTTGGAATTGGAACGAAGCATCATTACCAGTGTTAAGGTAAAGAAATTGCATAGGATAATATCCTTGTTTCAATTGAACCGTATAGGTTAGCCTCTTCTTTATGTTTGATAAAATTGTATACGTGTCGTCCAATGAAGCAGGATTTTGGCAACAGTTTGTTATTTTGGAATCGATACGGCCGATCACTACATTGTCATACTTCAACAAATAAAAAGTGTAGTAGCCATCTTGAGGAGCATGAAAGTAACCACTGATCCTCAAACCAAAAGTGTTGACATCCACCTTTGTCCCATAAAGAGTTCGCATTGTCTTTCTGAATTTGGGAACCCTAAAGTCAAAATTAAGATTCTCAACGTAATTCATGACATGGGTAGGTTGTCTTTTATTAACTGTATCCATAAGAAAATTGTCACATCCTCCCTGACATGGAGATTTTTTTAGACTTGGGAGGTATTCAGCTTTCCAACCTCGACCAACACTTGTGATTTCACAATTGCCGACAGAAAAGGCACTAACTCTTGAAAAGATAAGTAAAAATGATAAAAAGTTAAGAAATATAATATTCATTACTCCTTTGGACAAATATTGATAATCATTCCTGTATTTATAATTTCTGACTTACATGGATTAGAACAGACGGTAAAAATAGAACACTTGAGTGAAAAATTATTTCCAAGAACAATGGGAATCTTACTCTTTCCTTTTATGAATGGAAATGGTCTCAAAACGGAAATGATATGAGGAACAATGACCCGAGAGTTTCTTCATTTTTCATATCTGGTAATAGCCGGATGGAAGAAAGAAATTTATTATCACTATTCGGCACTTTAAAGACCGTATATCGCTCTGTGAAGTAATGTTCACTATTTATGGACTATTTGATGTAAAGTTTGAACAAGGTGGTCAATAAAGGCTACTCATACTGGTTTTCTAACAAGGGAAGTCAAAAATTTCTTTAGTAGTTGAGAAGACATAGGTTCTTAACTAAATCAACTATCCCATACTGACTGTGGCAAATGATAATTCGGATGCTGATTATTTTGAACGTATATATGGTAGCCATGGAGGGATTTTTTTTTATAAACCTGAGAGATTTCAAACAAAAAACCTTATTTTGCTTCTAAAGTTCCACACCTCCTCAATAGCCTTTTCTGTGAGTACTGCATCCAATCACTTCAAAATTCATTCCTCTAGAAAGAGAAAAACACAAATGAGGAGTATTTTCGGTGCATGATCTGTCAATCAGCTCAAAGGCGGTCATTAATTATGAAGTCCTGAACATCCTTCCCAAAAAAACTTGCCTGTGTCCACCTCGTTTGACAATAGAACCACATTTCCATGCTTCAAAATGTACAAGATCTTGCTTGACTTTCCCCGTAGATTGCATAACAAGAATTGTGTTATCGTGTTATCTACAGGAAGTTTTTTTCATTCAACAGTCCTTAAACAATATATCCAGGCATATCAATACCTCTGAGATGGGGCAATGTACATGTCAGAGGTTTTTAAACAATTAACGGGACTCAATTTGATTACTAGAAGAACACAATACATGATGTTGGGTGATATCCTTTCGAATTCTGTAAGATTCATGATGAAGGATCTTCCAAGTGCTTGAATGACCCCAAAGATATTTTCACTCCTCGTAAATGGATTTACTGATTATCACCGAACATCTGATACGTGTATCTTGTGAGGAGCTCCTCTATTTTGGAGGTAGCGTGAGCTTTCTCGAAAATTAAATGAGTTGACTCTACTTGAGACCACTCACTCAGTACTCAGAAATTGTAAGTCATAACTTAAATAATATTTGAGAATGTACTAGTTTTACATGATAGCTCTAATGGTAGAGATTCTATTTATTTGGCTTGAACAATGAGGGTATTGTAGGGCTAAAATTAGAGTTTCTTCACGTCATTGACGGCGCGATGTTCAACGGCTAAAGATAACGTTTTACCGCTTTGCATAAGAGCATAGTTACTAAGGATCCTATTCTATGATATTAGCATTCATTTCATGATAGACTATCTCTAACTTTAAACTTCAGCATATTCAGTTTTTTTGGTAAATGGAATAATGTTCAAAGATTGAAAAAGCTATCTACAACAATAAAAACATTTGCTGTTCACTCCTTGAACCTTCTGAACGAGAAGCACAGGGGTTGGTGATATCACTAATAAGCTTTTAAAGCTTTTGAAAGTTGGCGAAAAGACACCCTGTCATTAATAATGAAATTGTAAACCTAATCTTGTTTTTAAATTTGGAGTGCAGGACAGATATACTTCTGTGCGTCACGGGAAGGAGTGTATGCCTCACATGACCTGTTTCTTACCTCTTTATATCGAAGCTAAGTCGAGAATTACCATCTCTCAACTGAAAGTGAGTTGAAGCTCATTCTATATTTTAGTAGAAGCTATGTCATTTCTCAAGTTGAAGTTTGATCCAACAGAGACGTATATGAGAAATACCAAATTTTCCTTTTTTTAGTGTAGACCTTTTCAAAACAAGAGAAATAATATCTTAGTCTTCATCTTGTTGCATTATTGTGCGATAGGTTGATAATGAGAGATTCACATGGTGGTGATGGATTAAATCATACAATCGGATGATAGGAGAAAATAGCCTCGTTTTTGCATGCCCAATCAGACACTGATACAAGTACAGACTAATAATCCAACTCATCAGGTATCCCAAAGTTCAATAAAGAGCTTTATCCTGGACAAACCGTGGGAATATTCTTTCAAAAATCACCGTTAAAAATTACGAAAGGGTCTGCTTGTTTAAGATTCACTCAATGCACCGAATGTAATGACTTATCCTTGCTCAACATTTCACAAACATGATTTTGTTCGAATTATTTCGCTGGTCCTGGTAGACTCAAAATCTCAAATTTTGTGTTGAAAAAAACACTCTATTTCGCGTCAGTCCAATTACTCAATCGATTTTAAGTTACAGCTGATCCACAGTATTTATATTTGAGAAATCGTTTTAATGTTCAATGTCATGAAATATTACGAAGATATCACAGTCCTTGTTTTTTCTTAAGAAATGAATAGATGAATGTACCCAGAAAAAATTGAAAAATTATACATTTGAAAAACTATACATTGAAGTATACGAAAAATAGAACTAAAGGGAAATGAAAGAAAAATAATACAAAAATTGGTTGGTTACCTAAGCAATCCATAAAAAGGTCGAAAGAAGAAGTAACATTGATGTTACTGCTTTTGTTGAAGCACCACCTTCAAAGACATCATAGGAGTTTGAAGAAGAATAAGAGCTTGATGGAGCTAAAACTGATGAAGACCCAGAGTTATCAAAACCTGGAGTACCAGCACCAGAACCAGAACCAGCACCAGAACCAGCACCAGAACCAGAACCAATACCAGAACCAATACCAGAACCAATACCAGAACCAATACCAGAACCAGAACCAGAACCTCCATTTCCTACACTTGAATCACCCAGGGAACCAGTAGTTGGTTTTGGGGTAGCAGTGTTACCTGAACCATTTGCACATTCATCACAAGGTAAAGTGATAGTAGTGACATGTGTGGAAGTGGCAGTAGTGGTACCACCTTGACAAGCTTTACATGGAAGTGTGACAATGTTGGTCAAAGTGGCAGTAGTAGTCAATGGCTCAGATGGAGTCTTAGTTTCAGTGACAAAAGAAGTTTCAGTAACAGGACTTGGTGCAGGAGCTGTGCTATTTACCCATTTAGGAGGCATTGGTGTGACGACAACTACCTCTGAGATTGGTTCAGTACCACTGGTGAAAAAGGTGGTATATGTACTTGGATATGGTCCTGGAATAGTTGTAGTTGGTAATGGAGGGGTAACAACGACAACTTCAGAACTTGGAACACTTCCAGTGGTAATCACAGTAGTGTAGGTAGTTGGAGAAGTACCAGGAATAGTAGTGGTATCCAAAGGTGGAGTAACAACAACAATTTCAGAACTTGGAACACTACCAGTGGTAATCACAGTAGTTTAGGTAGTTGAAGAAGTACCAGGAATAGTAGTGGTATCCAAAGGTGGAGTAACAACAACAATTTCAGAACTTGGAACACTACCAGTGGTAATCACAGTAGTTTAGGTAGTTGAAGAAGTACCAGGAATAGTAGTGGTATCCAAAGGTGGAGTAACAACAACAATTTCAGAACTTGGAACACTACCAGTAGTGATGACGGTAGTATAAGTGGTAGGAGAAGTGCCTGGAATTGTAGTAGTATCTAAAGGTGGAGTTACAATGACTACTTCAGATGAAGGCACTGAACCGGTAGTAACGACGGTAGTGTAGGTAGTTGGAGAAGTACCTGTAATAGTAGTAGTAGACAAGGGAGGAACTTCAACAACAACAGTCTCAGTAAAATTTCCTGTACCGGTAGGAGTAATAGTATAAGTGGTACCAAAGGTTTCAGTCCAGGTTGAAGTGAGGGTCGTTGTTGTCACAATACATTGGGAGTCAACCTTTGGAGAATACCCTGGAAAGTTATCTGAGGTAACAATAGATCCATCTGGTTGCACAGCCGAGAATTTGATTATAGATTGTCCACTATGGTTTACATAAAGAATTTTCATCGGGTAATATCCCAGTGCAAGGTTGACAGTGTAAGTGACATTCTCGTCTGGAAATAAAGCAGTCATGACGGGGCTGTCACCCACAAGGTTTCCGATTTCACCACAGCAATCTTGGTTTTCTGGGTTACCTAAGTATAATGACATAGCATCATCCTCCTCATTAAAAATAAATTGATATTCACCACTTTGAGCTGCATAAAAATAACCTTCAATTCTTAAACCATAATTATTGACATTTAATTCTTTACCATAAAGATCAGCGTAATAAGCTCCCTCGCTCAATTCTCCTTTATACGCATAAAAGGTAAGGTTCGTTACCCCATCCATAGTTTCAGAAGCATTTTTCAAATCAAGTTGAGTAAGATAATTAACACAATTTGATTTGTTATTTCCTCCGCAATCCATATATCCATTTTCTATATAATCAACATGGTAACCATCGTAAACGTTTTGAATGTTACAAGAACCTACGTCAATAGCAGTGACATTCACAGCCAATAAAATTGTTATCAATAACTGAAGAAACATTGGTAGGGGAATAGAAATCGGGTAAATGTTGGATTATTTATGCTGAAGATTTATTTAATCCTATTGTTTGAAAAAGCACATGTCATATTTACTGGAAAATCATCAATCCTACCTCCATACTGCACTCAAATGGAATAAATATTTATTTGGGCAATAGAAAATACCTTGTGCATCATACAAAAGAGGTAATATCAATTACTTCTTTTGTCCTTTAGATATTGGAAGAAGACGTGTCCAATAAAAGAGCTAGTTGCAACCTTTTGAATGAAGGACAACAGTTCTAGACAGTCTGATTATTTCCTTTTTAGCCTTTTTATCGGCCTGAATAGGTAATTTAAACACGAATTGTATGAGTGAAATTATGTTGGTTGTAAATTGTAAGGGATTGTTTCCAACCAAAAACGTGAAAGTAACTCGTTTGATCGTTTCCCTTTTGGGGTTGAAAGATCCCAAGATGGAAAGGATTAATTAATTTTTGATAATCATTTTTTTTTCTTCCAAAGCAAGTAAATTATTTTTTTGATGTATACAAGTTCTATTGTAGAGGACAATAGGGTCAGGAGTTGGGACACACTCCCACTATACGAAAGATATTTTTTGATGAAGACAAATACCATTGTCGAGAACAATGCAGCATGAAATTTGAGATTTTTTTATCTATACGAAAAATGGAAACAGTTCGAAGTTAAAGCAATATATCCTTCAAAATTTCAATTTACTGCACATTGAAAGTTATCTAATGATTGTGGTGACAATAGGGATGATAGCCAATGTTTCCTTTTATCATTTACGAAACAAATGAAATATCCAAATAAGGATGTACACACTCTTTGGAATCATTCCAGATTACAATAAAGGAACGCTTCGTTCATGGTATGCTAATAACACATTCATAGCCCCATTCACAAAAAAGAACTGGTGTCTCTGATTGTTGTTGTGAAAGACCGATAACCATCCAATCAAACTGGTAGAAAAAAACAGATGATTTCTGTCATTGTGGATGCACATCGACTTAACTGTAACAAAAAGAAATTTGGATTTCACCTAATGTGGTCAATTGGTGTTCTCGGGACACGAAGTGCATACCGATTCTTCCATAGATAGTCAAACCCCTCTCAAAACTGAACCCCTACTAAAACCAAACTCCTGACTTGAACTCCCCTAACACTCCAAAAGCACTCTTTATCAAGTCGATTAAAAAAGCTTCGTCTCAATGCTACTGAAAGAATGGGAATATAGCCGGGTCACTCTAACTGTCCCTCAGCAACAGAGTTTTTTTCTCACCCCATACGTGTTTTCCAAACGGATTTATCAACAGTTGAAAACCCCTTTTCAACGATCCTGACAAGCAAGTGGCAAGAGGTTTTGTTCCACTTTTGAAAAATCTATGATTTGAAAATCTGTGGGTACAGATAATACCAAAATAGGAGGATCCATTGTCAATACTATTTAGGAGAGGTTTTATTTCAAAATAGAAAATTCACAATATGGACTGCACCATTGTTCATAAAGGAACTGTTTGTGATAGAGTAGAGTTTCTTGTCTGAGTTTGACGAAGTAACTTCAATCATAACTTGCTAGCGGTTTCTTGAGTGTAAAGTTCGAATACTTAATCCTGATTCATTATAATCGAGTTGAATTTGTTGAAAACCATGGAACTACCATCATATGTGGTATATTGGATTAGTAAAATCACTGTATTCAGTTACACAACAAATAAATTGTAGAATTAGAGATTAGAGACTGACTGTTCTGAAAGGATTGTTTTTTCTCTACATTGACGATTTTTTACAAGTAACATCCTTCTGAGTTGGAACTCGGTAAACACTGGTAGCGAAGCATATCTATATGAGGTTGGGCTATTGATATTATCCGTAGGTCTTAATTATTTTAAGGCTTTGCATACCAACGAGAAAAGTTTTTAATTTCGAAAACATCTGATTTTGAAAAATCCATATTCGAATTGGCAATATTATCATCAGAGCCAAAGGATATGAAAACACATGGGCAAATAATCATGATATATGCCCATTAGGTCCGTCCATAGAGAGTCTTGAGGTGGTTGATTAATGACGTTTGTTCTCAGCTTTTTGATAAAGCCAATCCGACAGACAAACTGTGTATTTTCATAACCCGAATTTTAATCAGAGACATGTCATTTATAATGGGCCGGGAATGACAAAAACATTTTTTTTGAGGCTGCAGCAGAGCTAAAAGAGAGAGAGTGGTCCTCATTTCGCTAAAACTGTAATCACTTAAACTGCTTTTGATACTCAAACTGAATTTTTGAAAAGATATAATCACTAAGGAATGGCCAGAATTGGAGAATCCAGGGATTATTTTAGCCTTGTCAGGTGTATCAGCGACCACCAAAAAACTTGCGGATACGAACCAACTCCTTCCACGTAACTTTGATGTACAACCCTTCATTAAAGAAGCTCAAAAGCTCAATTTTTACCCATTACCGGAAAATCTGGTTCAACCGTAGCAACTTTTCCAATCCTTCTCCAAGTTCAAGATACCTGACGGTTATGGGAGATACATTTTTTTGATCTTGCTGGAGCAAAGGGATACTATACATTGTATTTGAGTACCGTCGCAATCTAAAAGAATCGTAAATTGCCACAAAGTTGTCGGAGCAAATATATACAACTGAAAACGGTCATTTTCCCTGCTTTGCACCTGTTTCCATAAATGGAATTAAGGTCTGTACAAGAGTCAGCATAAAACTCTGTCCACGTGACTAAAGCTGTGGTTTTAAAAGATGTATACGGAAAAAATATTAGAATAAATATTATAAGACCATATAATACAGAAGTACATAACCACTTTACCTGGTTTTCGGCGAATAAACAGAAATACTGAATTTCATTTTTTTGGAAGTGAGAGAAGTCTGGATCTTCATCACACAATGAAGATTATATGTTCTTCCATTGTTCCAATTCAAAGTCCATTTTATTTCCTTCATTATTTCCTTCATTATTTGGGTCATCATATAAATCATCAAACATTCTGTATTTTAATCTGAAATTATTTTCAGCAAACAAATGATCCTAATCCATTAAACCAATCCAGTCCAATTTTGAGGAATTACAATGAGGCCACGCATCGAATTGATCACTTTCAAATCATTGGATTCTTCCAATTTGTTCAGTCAAGGATTTCAAATTCATTTCAGAATTATATATTAGTGAATACATTCTGTAAGAAATGTAAAATATCAGTATGGACTCGAAAAGAGAGAGCCACTACCATACGCTTTTATTGATTGATTGCACGACCTTGATTTATGCTCGTGAATCATAACGTCCAAGAGATTCATGCCAGCCAAGATTGGTACCTTTTTTCGCCTTCACATGAAATTGGCTGCGAAAAAAAAATTGAGAAGTTTGGCAGAGTTGTGAAAAATCAAACGTATAATAAATTTTTTTTAAGCTTCGGAGACTGGTCCAAGGTATCCATTTTCGAATAAGACTCCTGTTTCACCTAATTTTGTAACTTTTGTATTTGGAGTTTTACGAGCCAAAGCACATGGATCTTGCTTGTCATTGAATTCGGTACCAGCGAAAAATTTGAAATAGCTTTGATGACTAGTTCCATTGATATCAATGAACACAGGAGCGTAACGAATAAAGGCAGAAGGAGCCAAACATTCACTAGTATTACCTGTGTTAGCACCACCTACTTGATTGAAGAATTCATCGAAACATAAAGCATCACCATCTAAAATACCATAGCTTGGAGGTGTGGTATAATGAGCAATAACATACCTTTCACCAGTAACATCATCAATCAAAGTACCTTGCCATGTGTTATTACCTGAAACTTCATCATGATGAATTCTGGTTTGTTCTATGGTATAGTTTTGACCAAATTTCCAAGGAAATTCCATGGCACACGAAGCTCCTGCATAACCATCTGCACCATCTCCACAACGAGGATCATCAGAAAATGGACCAGCACCAAAAACTGAATAAGTAACATGTTGAAGATATTGACCATGTCTTGGTTGAAGACCAAAATAACCTACAGCTCTGTTTTGAAAATACCCTTGAACTCCATAATAATAACCAGTAATGTTTCCATAAAGAACATTGGTAGTTGATAAAATGGTAACCACGTCTTTAGCACCTGAATCAAAAGTAACGGAAGGTGATCCAGCGATGATCAAATTGATCAAATATAAGTAGAAAAAGTTCATGTTATCCAATCAAGAAGAAAGAGAAATTTCCCAGTTTATATATTTCTGGTAACCATGAGCTGAAAATAAAATTATTTTCTAATCAGAGCCCAACAACATGCATGATTCTAAATTCTTTAGAGCCCTGAATTACTCATACTGGAATAGAGTTTGAGATTTCGAATTTGAGGTAACATTTATCATCATGAGAATTCCCGCACTAGAATGATTGCTGGAGCCAGAGACATCTCAAAGAGAATTCGTGATGAAACATTGACATACCACGTTATTTGGATTCTATGAAAATAGTCCCTGCATTGTTATCTGTCTAAAATATTATTTAGAAATTCTTCTGTCTAAATCTTATTCAGAAATTCAGTAAGGTGTGCAGATAAGACTAAATTTCTTTTAGGGGTAGCAAACAGAAGTTTGATTAGACTAAAAATACACATAGTGAAGTTGAAGAATTAGGCAGGATTAACATTCAGTACAATAAATTGGAAATTACAATCTGAAAATGACTGGGAAGGATAGAAAGAATTGGCAGATTCAATGTATTTAGTAACATGATAACACATATCGGATGATCCAAATTACGATAATATGTCATCATCACAATAACTTGGCCCCTGTTCCGATTAACCACTAATAATTTCACTGATAAAAAATATTTTTTAATTTAAGAATTGATGCGGCAATAGTATAAATGCGGTGCATGTTGCATTTTGATAGATTTTCTGACGTAAGAATATAATCTGATAATGAAATATTTTTATAGATGACTCACAAATTCTTGACTAACGCACATCTTCCAATAATAGCGCTCGAATAATTCGCGAGTTTCTCAATGTGACCAACCACAGGTTTCGAATTCGATTTAAAGTTTGGGTATTAATAGTTACCCCGTTGAAAAGTGTAGTTTAAGGAGTGAAAGACCTCAAATTTAGAGTTATTGAGTTTAAAGTTAGGATACAAAACAATTTTATAGTTTCTCCGGAAGCATGGGGAGAGAATGCTAGGATTTAATGTGGGGACTTTTGGCAAATTATACTTGAGCGAGGAAAGTTGCACAGCATGCGGCTTAATTTCCAATTAGGAGATCCAAAGCAAAGAAAAAGAGACAGTTAAATACTACACATATATTAAAACTCCATGAGATATCCCTAAATTCAAGCTTTTTCGATTGAATTAACATTATAAACTACATCTGATTTCTTTGAATCCCTTTTTTCAACTTGAATTAAACTTTCATCATCACCTTCAATTACCATATCATCATCAACTTTTGGAATTTCATCAGTACATAAAAAGGTAGCATAAGTAACAGATGGCACACAAGCAAAGAAGATAGCAGATGAGACACCTAAATTGACCAAATTGTTTTTATCAACAGCACCAACAGCATATGATAAACATTGACCCCAAGATTCAAAACAACGAATAATACTGACACCAATAGTAACTTGAGATGGGGTTAATGGAATGGAACCCATATAATAATAAACCCAATTAAAGATAGCTTCCGTTCCAATACGGAAGAATAAGAATGGGATATAAGCACGAAGGAAACCTGGATCATTCCAATCCATTGCTCCTGGATCATCTCTTTGGAATTCGACTTGCATTACATATGCAAATATGTAATAACCTGTCATAATAGCAACAATAACAAACCATGAAATTTGAACTTTTTTGGAACGTCTATAATCTAAATCTAATAACCAACCCATAGTAAAATCAGTAATCATACAAATAATAGCAGTAAGGAATGAATATAAAGATCTAGCTCTAACGGAGAAATAACTGGCAGTATAATTACCTTGCCAAGTACCTAACCAAACAGCACCCAAGAATCCTGGAGACAAGAAAAGAATTTGTTTGATGGTCAACACTCTCCAAATATCTTTAAATCTTTCGCTAGTCTTTTGATCAGTTATATTGGTTTTAACTTTTGAACCATCAGAACGAATAACTTTTTCAGGTGGTGATAATAAGAAACAAACAAATGGTGAAAGACATTGAAGGGAAAATAAGACAATGTAAGTGTTTAAAGAAACTGAACCACCAGTTGAACCGTTAATATTTAATGACAAACTAATTGCACCAGCAATAATAGTACCAAATTTATTAAGGAATTGCCAAGTAGCAATGAATCTACCTCTTGATCTTTCTTCAGGATAAGAAACAGCAACAGCAGCTTCACAAGTCCAAAATGGACCACCTGAAAGACCTGAACAAGTAGCCCCAAGTAAAAGAAACCATTGATTACCGGACCTGGAATTTTCATACAAACTTGCAGAATAAATAGCATAACCTAAAGTACCAAAAATTAAAGTTGGTTTTAAACCAAATTTATTAGCAGCAATGGCCGATAAAGGAGCAGTAAGGACCAACACACCAGAATTCAAAGCATATGCGGCATTAGCAGTTGTAGGAGTCTTTAAACCTCCAGCACCTAAACTTTGAATAGCTGAGAAAATACCTGGGGTTAAGAATGATAAAATCCCAATAATAATAGCTTGAGTATAACTTGCTCTATAAAAAGAATGAAGTTTTGACATTAAGTAAATGATATTAACGAAATAATTCAATGAGATTATAGCGTATTATAAAGTAAAATGATATGAAATAAAGAATAAAAAGATTCCACCGTTTTTGTTAACTTTTCCGCTTGATTAATGGTAAATGCATGAATTAGATAGATAATTTATAAGGAATAATAAGAAAACACTATCAGATTAAGACTAAGATCTTATCAATACGGGGTGATCTCAATGATTCGCCAGATTTGACACTCAATCTCGATAACTCACTATGAATTCATCTCAAATTGGAAGGCACACCAGGAAAAGTTGAACTATTTTTCCGTTATCATAAAAATTCAAATTTTCCGACCACCGCGACTATACCCAAAACAGTAGTTTCCCCCACCGACCAAATATGAGGAGTTTTAATTCCATTCCGATTGTGTCAAATCCACGAGTATAACTAACAGGGAAATGGGGTTAAATAAAAATGAGAGTTTCGTTGACGTTCAAGAATATTTAAATTCAATTGATAACAAGATGTTGGATGTTGATTATATCGTTTCTCAACTTAGTGAGGATGAGAAATGTAGATTATTAGCTGCGGAAGACTGGTGGCATACAATAAAGATTCCGAGATTAGATGTTCCCGCTATAAGATTTTCAGATGGTCCCAATGGTGTTAGAGGTCAACGTCATTTCAATAGTACCAAAACTACATGTTTCCCTGCTGCCACAGGACTTGCTGCCACTTGGAATAAAGAATTATTACATCAAGTAGGTGAATTATTGAGTGAAGAATGTAAATTAAAAGGTGCAAGATTATTATTAGGACCAACAGTTAATATGGCTCGTTCTCCATTAGGTGGAAGAGCTTTCGAATCATTTTCTGAAGATCCAGTATTATCAGGATTGTTAGCTTCAGAATATATTAATGGAGTTCAAAAACATGGGGTAGCTTGTGCTTTAAAACATTTAGTTTGTAACGATCAAGAATTGGAGAGAAATTCACAAGATTCTATTGTTAATCCAAGAACTTTAAGAGAAGTATACTTATTACCATTTCAATTGGCTATCAAAAACTCCAAACCATTATCTATTATGACAAGTTATAATAAAGTTAATGGAGTTCATTGTTCAGAAGACAAAGATTTATTACAAGGTATTGTTAGAGATGAATGGGGATTCAAAGGGATGATATTATCTGATTGGTTAGGAACTTATTCTGTTGCTGAATCTATCAAGGCTGGTTTGGATTTAGAATGTCCTGGTCCAAGTATGTATAGACATAAAATGTTAGCCCTGGCAATTGCTTCTAAGAAAGTGGATATTTGGGAAGTTGATGAAAGATGTAAAGCTGTCTTAAGATTAATCAATGATACTCAACTGAGTGGTATTGGAGAATACCAGGAAGAGAAGACTCGTGATTTCGAACAAGATAAACCATTTTTAAGAAATTTAGTTGCTGAAGGTGTGGTTTTGTTAAAGAATGAAAAATCTGAATTACCATTAAAACCTAAAAAGAAGACTGCTGTTATTGGTTTCAATGCTGCTTATGCTGCTTATGCTGGAGGTGGTTCTTCTTTATGTAGACCATATTATAAAGTGTCACCATTAGAACTGATTCAAGAAAAATTAGGTAAGGAAAATGTTTTCTATGAAGCTGGTGCTTATTCTTTTAAATTTTTACCAAGTTTAGGTAATTCTTTAAAACTTCCAAATGGTAAAACAGGTGCTACTTTGAAAGTTTATAATTATCCACCTGATTATAAAGGTGATAGAGATTTAGTTGATGAATTAGTAATGGATGATATTGGATATTTCAGAATGAATGATTATTTCAATGATAAATTACACAGTAGATCTAAATTTTATGTTGATATTGAATCAACTTTCATTCCAGAAGTTACTGGAGAATACATTTTAGGTATTGCTGTTCATGGTACTGCTAAATTGTTCATAGACGGAGAACTTGTTATTGATAATGCTACTAATCAAAAACATGGAACTGCATTCTATGGTCAAGGTGCCTCAGAAGTTAGATCACCATTCAATGCTGTTGCAGGTAAGAAATATTCCTACCATATTGAATTTGGTGCTGCTAATACTTCGAGTTTGATTCATGAAGGTCCACCAATTGGTGGTGGAGGTGGTTTAATTTCTGGTGGTATTCTTAATATTGATCCCGAAGAAGCTATCGATAGAGCTGTCAAATTAGCTAAAGATTGTGAACAAGTTATTGTCGTTACTGGATTAAATAAAGAATGGGAAAGTGAAGGTGCTGATCGAGTTAATATGTCATTACCACCACATAATGATGAATTGATTGAAGCTATATTAAAAGCCAAACCTGATGCTGTAATTGTTGTTCAATCAGGAAGTCCAGTTGATATGAATTCTTGGGTAGATGATTGTCGTAATTTATTACATATGTCATATGGAGGTAATGAAAATGGTAATGGTTTAGTTGATGTTATTTTTGGGGATGTTAATCCTAGTGGAAGATTACCATTAACTATTCCAAAAAGATTAGAGGATAATCCTTCATATATTAACTTCGGAGCTCAAAGAGGTAAAGTTTATTATGGTGAAGGTGTTTACATCGGTTATAGATACTACGAAAAAGTTCAAAGATCGGTTTTATTCCCCTTCGGATACGGATTATCCTATACTACATTCGAATACAAAGATTTGCAAGTTAAGCACGTTGGCGAAGAAGAAAAGTTTATCGAGGTTAGTGTCAAGGTTAAAAATACCGGTAAAATTGATGGATTAGAAGTTGTTCAAGTTTACGTAAGCCAAATTAATTCAACAGTTCAAAGACCAATTAAAGAATTAAAAGATTTCGACAAGAAATTCATTAAGAGTGGAGAAACTGAAACCATTACTTGTAAGATACCATTAAAATATGCCACATCATTTTGGGATGAAGAAAGACATAGTTGGATTAGTGAGAAAGGTGAATATGAAGTTTTAGTCGGGGGATCTAGTGATACTGAATTTTTGATTGAAAAGTTCCAGACCGAGTCGACATTTTTCTGGAAAGGATTATAAGGTAGTATAGTTCAGAATCTCTCAGGCAAACATTAAAAATATATGGATAATACCTAATTTAAATTTAAAGACCGAACTATTGGAAATCTTTCTTCGCAATTTTAGTGTAAATAAGAATGAAACGACGATCTTTGTAAAGATTTAGTCGATTTTAACCCTTTAACTACGTAACGGGGTTGTCAATCTCCCCCTATTCGTCAGTCCACTGCCCCTTCCAATCACCTGTTTATCGCGTTGCAACAATAACGTTTATCGTTTTATGCAGTACGCTCCTTTGTAATTGGAGACATAATCTGACAATGCGACTTGTTATCATGACAATATAACGATATATCTCCTCATGAAAAGACAATGTAGATGACCTATGACAATATGTTTATTGTGTCATAGCAACAAAATATAAGGCGACAATTATGGTTTGTTAAATATTATTCAAAGGCTGGCAAACGTACCCAAATTGAAAAATTTCCGCGACTTTAATGTCCAATATCTCTCATCAGCCAGACATTTTTAAGATCTCGAATTACCTCTTTAGGATAGGCAATATCTTCTTAAAGAATTAAACATTTGTTGTTTTATGGCATTCCGCCTTTTATTTTAATTACGCCAATTTATTTGATATTCTCCTTTATTAGGAATATAATCAATGTCAATATTATGATGTTTAGTTATTTAGGTATACATTATTCAAACGAACACGTTATATTTCCTCTAATGTTATAAATGTAATTATACTGTAGTCGAAGGATCTACGATAACACGTCAATAATTTTGGAAGATCTCACTCAATGATATTGTCCCGCATCAACCTGCAGGGTTTAAAGGGATTTGAATATGTTACCGGGATATTATTTTTTTCTTAGGGTTCTTGATTAAGGACTTTCATCCAGCATTCCCATTGAAAAGAATTTGACAAAGATCTCGTCTTGCATACCAATGACGCCCTAATTGAACAACACTTAATGGTTAGTTGCGGAAGTATCATCATTGAATTGTACCTTCTTGAATAAATTCGTGTTCATGGAACTCCTAACATTCCTAATTAAAGCATGAAACCCTGTTATGCACTGAATTTGTATGAAAATATGTGGATCTTACATACACAATGATAAATCTCGCAGATTTATTACCCTTTCATAACCTTTCAATGGATTATTTTTTAAGAGTAATATGTGCGATGAGTTATTATTCCGATATGCCTCTAGCCCTCATGTAGTTGCCCAATTGTTTAGTGACGTTAATTGTATTTAATAAAGTAAAGAATCCCCCTTACTTTAAAAATTTAATTAATTTAATTAAACAAGATGAAGTTACTTTCGTTATTCTCTTCAGCCTTATTAGTTAGTAAAACTTTAGGTGAATTAGTGGCTTGTACAGTCAATGGAGAATTAGTTGACTTTGTTGACTCAGAAACTGGTAACTGTTCATTCCCAATCCCTGATGATTTATTTGTTGGTTTTGAATTCCAATCTTTACAAGATTATGATGTTACTTTCTATTATACTTTAGTAAATAATATTAAATTTTTCACTGATATAGTTGGAGCAGGAAGATTTATTTCTGTTAGAGCTTCAGCTATTTTCAATAGTGATGGTACTGCACCATTATTCCAAGTTCATATGGAAGAAACTGCTCCAGCTAATTCAACTGCTGCTTTAAGAAGAAGATTTAACAAACAAGTTGAAGTTTATAAAAGAGATGATCTTGAAGAATTTTTAGCTTTAGCTTATGCTGCTGAAGGTTCTACTGTTCCAGGTACTCCTGTTGTTTTCGATGTTGTTCCAGCTTCTGAATTCTTATCTTCAAGTGCTGGTGAATCAGGTTCTGCAACTGCTACTGACGGTTCTGGTGCTACCGACGGTTCAGGTGCAACTGATGGTTCTGGTGCAACCGATGGTTCAGGAGCTACTGGTGGTGATGAAACCGCCACTGCTACTGAAGTTGATACCACTACTGTTGTCATTACTTCATGTTCAAACCATGTCTGTGTTCCAGCTACTGTTCCAGCTGTTCCATCAGTCATTGTTACTACTGTTGATGAAGTTGAAACTACAACCACTACTTATTGTCCAATTGCTACCACCATCACTGTTACTTCATGTCACGAAAACAAATGTAGTAGATCAGCTGTTTTAGCCACTCCTCAATTGACTACAATGACAATTGATAATGAAGTTACTGAATTCTACACTTACTGTCCATTAACAGAAGAAACTGAATTAGGAACAACTACTATTACCATTACTTCATGTTCTAATGATAAATGTCATGAAACTGCCGTCCCAGCTACTCCAGTTATTACTACTGGTGCTGGTGAAAACGGTGAAGATACCACTTATACCACATACGTTGAAGTTACTGCTACTGCAGAAGCTGGCGAAGGTGAATCAGAATCAACTGTAGCTGGATCTTCAGGTGAATCAGATGAAGCTGCTGCTGCCGCCGCTGCCGCTGAAGGTACTACTGAAGGTGAAGCTACTGAAGGTACCACCACTGAAGGTGAAGCTGCTGCTGCCGCTGCTGCTGCCGCTGGAGAAGCTACTACCGTCGCTGGAGAAGCAACTGCTGGTGAAGAAACCGCTGCTGAAGCTGGTGAAACTACTGTTGCTGCTGAATCAACCTCAACCGATTCAGTATCCCCTGCTGCTGTTGCTCCAATCAACTCATACGAAGGTTCAACTAACAAAGTTTATACCTCATTAATATCCATCATAATCCCTATCATTGGATTCTTGATGTAAGAAGTCTTTATATTTCGGTCAATAATTTTTCTATTCTTGGGTCAATACCCTTTAATTTTTTTTGTATAATATCACTTTGATTTCGAACCTTTTCATATACCTTTTCAACATTCTGTATTTTAATATAAATTAGTTAAATAGCTCGACTCTATACCTCTAGTTAATTACTGAAGAAGAGATGGTGCGAAATTTAGTGACCATGTCAGAAACCCAAGAAGAGATAGAGACCCTGATAAAATTAGAACAAGCTTGCCCAAACATTATAGAGAACTTCAATGTCAAGAAATCACTCAGACAATCTAGGGAAGCTAGATTAGAAAGCATGAGAATAGCTCAAAAGAAATTGAAAATGAAAAGACAAAAAGAGATTGAATGTTTAAGGGAAGAAGTTGAATGTTTAAAAAAAGAAAATCAAGTACTAAGAAAAGCCAACTATGACATTGTTAGTGAATATTCTGGAATTATAGATATCTTAAATCAGAAAGGAATAACTCTGGATAGATTTTTGACCCTTACTAAATTAAAAAGGGATTGTAGACCAACTGATGGATCAAATGTGGAAGAATTTGATTATGTACCATTAGAGTTATTAAAAGACAAGTATAACCAAGAAGAATATCCACATTTATATATTGAAAATGAATTCATATTAAAAGCTTTAACAACTAAATATCTTGAATGTTGTCAAAGACAAACGGCATATACGGTATTAAATCCTATAACACAAAATAGTTTCAAATATGTATCAATTTATGGATTAGCATTACCTTCAATTTATTGTAAACAACAGAGAATGGTTGCACATGAAGGCAGAATACCCAAAGCTTGGATTAAACCTAAAAATATTCCTCATGGAGCAGTCGGTATATTAGAAGTTATAGATATGATTGCTGAAAAATTTGATCCTGAAACCATGATTATGGAAGTGTTCTTAGGATTCTTATTAAGATATTGTTTTGCTACAGTTTATGGGGGTGTTATATTTAAAGAAGATTTAGATGTTTGTGTAGGACTTTGTCAAAGTTCTAGATTCGATGAAGCTTATGTGCTAGGAACGGTCGATGAAGAGATTTGTACCTATGATTTCTTAATGTTGGCAAAGGAAAGAATAGAATACAGGAAGAAAATCTGAAACTTGTAAATAGTAGATAGGACATGTTTTTTCTTCAATACAATGTGAAAGGTAAATTGGCGATTCTGGAACGCGTTCTGACAAAAAACTCACCCCAAAAGCATGAAATTTCTAGTGATTCTTTTATTTCTTTGTAAGGTCTTGAGTTTACCAGTACATGATAATATTCACTTACAAGGGGATCCAGCTATAAGTCATCAAGTTAAATTTGAAATAACAGAAAGAAGAACTGATTTAGATGCTAATGATTTTGTCAATACCGAAGTTGGAACTTTAACTTTAGGATTATTTGGAATCACAGTTCCCAAGACAGTTAGGAACTTTATAGCATTAGCTAATCTGACATATGGATATGGTTATAAAGATACATCATTTCACAGAATTATAAAAGATTTTATGGTCCAAGGGGGAGATATTAAATCAGGACAAAGATCAATTTATGGATCAAAATTCGATGATGAAAATTTCATACTTAAGCATAATAAAAGAGGTAGATTATCTATGGCTAATGCGGGACCCAATACTAATGGAGGACAATTTTTCATTACTACTAAAGAAGATTGTGGATGGTTAGATGATCATCATGTAGTATTTGGGCAATTAATTGATGGATTTGATACTTTACAATACTTGGATAATGTACAAACAGGTCAACATGATAAACCTGTTAATGATTATATAATTTCCAATGTAGAAATTATTACTATATATGATTCAGATACTATGGTTCATGAAAAGGAAAATATACCTGTTGAAACAATTATTGAACCACCAAGTCAAAATTATAGTTACTTATTCATTTTCATTCTTTTATTAGCCATTGCATTGTTTGTTAGAAAGCATTATTTCAGAAGACAATATATCACTGATATTAAAGATTCAAATTATTTTTAAAAATATATGGGACACTCGCGAAAATTTCTCTAAATGGATTTACCTATAGTTTATGTAAGGAATCTTCCTTATGATACACCATCAAGTTCATTATACGAATTATTTGAAAGTTATGGAATTCATTCGATACGGACAAAACCAGGGTCATGTTATGTAATATTAAAGCAAATGAAAAATGCTAAATTAGCAGTAGAGAAATTAAATGGTATAAATTTTAATGGAAGATACATCATATGTGGAATATTTAATACTGAAATAGATCCTGAATTAATACTAACTGAAGAAACATTAAAACAGATAGATAATTATTATGCATGAGATGTTATATATTCATATATCTATATTTAATCGATTTTCAAATTAATCAAGTTCAATAAATAATAACTTATTAAACCAGTAAAGATAAAACTTGAAATCTTAAGGACTTTCCACCAATAACTAATTTTGGTAAATTTATACATAATTAAAACATCAACTTTACTTAAATCTTCAAATAAATTTTCATAATTAACAGTGATTTTATTATGACCTTCACTTACATCAAGATAAGATTTTTCATTATCATAACTTATAGAATTAAATTTAATTGGAGATGAAATATTTATGAATTCAGAATTTTCAGGTAAGTAAAAATTTAAATTAACATTTTCATAAGTTAAATCAATACCTGAATTAATTAAAGGAATTCTTAAAATATAAGTATCATCATTTAATTTCTTTAAAGATTGACCAAAATTTTGATCCCAACCTAAAGTAAAATTATAAAACCAACCACCAAATAATGGGAATCTTGGTTCAAAGACAAGGAAATTTTTAATTAATCTATGTGTAGTAACCATACCAACTTTATCAGTAAAATAATAATTATCAAATTGATTTTCATTTGAAATTGGTAATTCTAAATGACTATAACCCCAATGATTTCTCATACTTTCATATTTACCTTTCATCCAATCAACTCTAGAAAATCCTGATTTTAAATTAGCACCAGTATTAGTTAATTCATAATATTCTTCAATTTGGAATTTATTAATATCAGATGATGGTAACCAAATAGATCTTTCTAAATTAATAGCTTTTGCTAAAGGTCTATTATGATCATATAATAAACCCATTGGTTTAATTGAAAATGGTGGAATATCTTTAACAGGACCAAATTTATAAGATTTATCTTCAATTCTTGGTTCAAGTGATTCAACATCAAAATTACATTCATTTTCATCAATTTCATAATCTTTACTTATAATATCCATATTTTGACCTTTAGTTAATCCTTCAAATGTTAATTCATAATTTTGGGTAAAATAAGCATTAAAATTATATTGATTCAATTTAATTAATAAAGTTTGTACATCACCTAATTCAATAGATTTTGGTAATGGTTTTAAATTATCCATATAAATAAATCTAATCTTAAATTTAGCATTTGATTTACTAGCAATTGGTATTGGTAATTTAAATTTATAAAGTTTATCAGTGATTTGTTGGAAATCTAAAATAGCCAATTGATCATTAAAAGTACCAGAAATTAATGATATATTATAAGTATTTAAACCATCAGGTATATGAAAATAATATTCACCATTTGGTTTATCATCAATATTGATAGCTTCAATATCAACAGTTTCTTTAATATAACTTTTAGATAAATCAATTGATCTGCTATATTGGAGATTTTCCCAGTTCTTGACGATATCAATACATTGAACCGATAAGAATAATAAGAACCATGAAATTATCTTAATCATTCTGGTAATCTGAAAAAACGCACCAGGTTGTTCAATTTTTCAACCTTCGTGAGAATTGAGTGCGAAAACCGTGTTTTTTTTTTTCATGAGGTCTCGCACTCTCATGAAACCTGACGCAGTGGAAAAAAACAATTTTCAATTGGAGTTCCTTTTGTTTTAGCAACAATATTGGGGGTTTTGAATAATCAGTGATTTTTTTGTTTGTGGAATAATGTCATTAGGAGATTTAATACCAGTAGTTAATAAATTACAAGATATTGTTACTACCACACAAGTTAGTGATTTAGATTTACCAATTTTAGCAGTTGTGGGATCGCAATCTTGTGGTAAATCATCAGTTTTAGAGAATATCGTTGGTAAAGATTTTTTACCAAGAGGAACAGGTATTGTTACAAGAAGACCATTAGTATTACAATTAATTAATATTAAACCCGAAGATAGTCAAATTTTAGGTTATAGTACAACATCATCAGAAGAAAGTAGTGATGAACATTCAATTAATTTAGAAGATCATTTAAGAAAATTATCAACAAATAATGAAACACCTGAAGATATTGAATATGGAGAATTCTTACATATACCCAATAAAAGATTTTATAATTTTAAAGATATTAGAAAAGAAATTGAAATTGAAACTAATAGATTAGCAGGATCTAATAAAGGTATTAGTTCTAAACCTATTAATTTAAAAATTTATTCAACTAAAGTATTAAATTTAACATTAGTTGATTTACCTGGATTAACCAAGATTCCAATTGGTGATCAACCATCAGATATTGAAAAACAAACTAGATCATTAATTTTAGATTATATTTCAAGACCAAATTGTATTATATTAGCAGTATCACCAGCTAATGTTGATTTAGTTAATAGTGAAAGTTTAAAATTAGCTAGACAAGTTGATCCTTCAGGTAAAAGAACTGTTGGGATTTTATCAAAATTAGATTTAATGGATGAAGGTACTAATGCATTAGATATTTTAAAAGGTAATGTTTATCCATTGAAATTAGGATTTATTGGAATTGTTAATAGATCACAATATGATATTTCAATTAATAAATCATTAAAAGATTCATTATTTAGTGAAGAACAATTTTTCAAGAATCATTCAGCTTATAAGATAATTGCTAATAAATGTGGTACAAAATATTTATCAATTCAATTAAATAAAATTTTAATGAATCATATAAGAGATAAATTACCCGATATTAAAGCCAAATTAAATTCTTTAATTGGATCAACTGAACAAGAATTACAACAATATGGAGGTTTTGAAAATTATTATGGTGAAGATAAATCAGTATTAATTTTAAATTTAATGACTAAATTTGCTCAAAGTTTTATTAATTCAATTGATGGTACTAATATTAATGAATTATCAACTAAAGAATTATGTGGAGGTGCAAGATTATATCATATTTATAATGAAGTTTATGGTAATGAATTAACATCAATTAATCCTACTCATAATTTATCATTACAAGATATAAGAACAGCTATTAGAAATAGTACTGGATCAAGACCTTCATTATTTGTACCAGAATTAGCATTTGATTTATTAGTTAAACCACAAATTAAATTATTAGAAGATCCTAGTAAAAAATGTGTTGAATTAGTTTATGAAGAATTAATGAAAATCGTTCATAGTATTTGTTCATCAGGTAATGAAATTAATAGATATCCAAAATTACAAATGAAATTAATTGAAGTTGTTAGTGATTTATTAAGAGAAAGATTAGGTCCAACTATTAAATATGTTGAATCAATTATTGAAATTAATAAATCTTATATTAATACTAATCATCCAAATTTTGTTGGTGCAGCAAAAGCAATGAGTGATGTTGTTCAAGAACGTAAAAAAATTAATGGTTCAACTAGGAAAATTCCTGAATTAAATAGTACAAGTACTGGAGAAAATAATATCAGGAAGGAAAAAACTATTGAAGAAGATATTAATGAAATTGATGAAGAATTACCTTTAGAGAAAAATGATAAAGAAAAGAATGAATCAGTTATTCAACATGATTCATTTTTAAACTATTTCTTTGGTAAAGATCCAATAACTCATCAACAATATTTAATTAACCAAGCTCAATTGAATCCAACTCCTTTTAAATTCCCTCATAATCCTGATACTTTACCTTCAAGTTTTGATTTAAATTTGAACTCCAATACTCAATCTTTGAGTCCAAACAATAATTCCACAACTTCATCATCAACAATTTTTAATGATGAAAGTTTTGAAATCGATGAATCAATTAATGAATTAAATGAAAAGGAACAATTAGAATGTGAATTAATTAGAAGATTAATCATTTCTTATTTCGGTATAATTAGAGAAATTGTTAAAGATCAAGTACCAAAATCTATTATGTGCTTATTGGTTAATTTTATAAGAGATAATATCCAAAATCAATTGGTTATTAAATTATATAATGAATCATATTTTGATGATTTATTGGTTGAAGATGAAAACATTCAAATGGAAAGAGAGAAATGTATTAATTTGTTAAAGATTTATAAGGAAGCAGCGAAAGTTGTTAATGAAGTAGTATAATGTAAATAGTCAAGAAATTGTTGTCATTGAAACGTTTCCATAGACTTATGCTCTTACACTCTTGCTCAGACCAGACCTGACTTAAACCAACTTTCAGGACCAAACTCTCAACTCTCACTTTTCTCGGTGTTAAAATCCCTGTTCTCGGAATTTCTTTAGATAACGGAAAAACTATAAATGCCTCAATTTTGACACATTTCGAAATTTCCCCTGAACCTCTGTCTAAACCTCTCTTTGAACCTCCTAGACCAAAACCTACTATTCTTTTAATCGTAAACCCTTCAATCGACCTCAGGCGTTTTTGGTCTAAAAATATCCTGGCTAATCATCGATGTAGATCCTCAGCCTCACATCCTTACACCTTCTTCCAAAACTTTTGACGTCCATTCTACACTTTGAATCCAAAACCTCTACCTCCCTCAACATCTTCCCTTAACCTCATCATCTCATCGATTTAGACCAAATTATCATTCTTATCATTCTAAAAATATCTCGTAAACATCGTGTGACATTTTTGAAACGTGGCCGCGCGACAATTTTGCAAAAAAATCCTAAAATGGCTTGAAAAAATATCCTTTTTCAAGGCTTTTATTTTTCAGGTTTCCACTTCCTTTGGTCGATTCCAAACAAAAGAATTTTCCTAAATTTACTCCCTCCAAAGCCCTTTACTTTTCAACATAATGAATTATAACAGGAAATCTTCTACATTATTCATTACTGTATTATCAATTTTGTTGATTTTCACCCTTTATAATATAAGTACTAGCACAACTACTTTAAATTATATAAAACCTCCAATAACTGTCCGTAGAAATACAGGTCCTTATACCAAAGTTGAGATAATTAATGAGTTAAGTGAATACGATAATAAGAAAGATACAGTATTAGTGTTATCCACCATTGGTAATGGTAAAAGTTATGGTAAGGATAAAACCATTGATGACTTATTCAATACCATTCAAAGTTTTGATTTTAGTGTTAACCAAATGTCAGTTGGATTTTTAATTGGTAATGAAGAAGAATTTGAAAACGTAGTACACTATTTTGAAAAATACTTTGCTGGATTAAACTATAAAACTCAAGATAGTTATATTAAAAAGATCACTTTATTATCAGCTCCATTTATTGAAGAAAACTTCAAGAATATTGATAGAAAGAATAGACATGATGATAAAGTTCAAAGATTAAGAAGAAGAAACATTGCCAAATCAAGGAATTTCGTTTTGAATAATGCTTTGGATTTTGAAAAATATACTTTATTCATTGATGCTGATATTGTAAAGATTCATAATTCTGATATGTTAATGAGATTTATTCATTCAAAGAAAGATATTATTGTTCCAAGAGTTACCAGAGGTGGTAATCCCGATTATGATAAAAATTCATGGAAAGGTCAAAGAACTATTCCTAATGAAGAACAATTTAAAAAGATGGATGAAAATGATTGGGATCATTGGGATTATGTTCCAAGAGATGTTGATAAGAAAATGGTTCATTTTTCAACTTTCTTAGATGAAAATAGATCAAAAGATAAAGATGATGTTACTAAACAAGTTGATTATTCAATTGAATTAGATTCTGTTGGAGGTGCTATCCTTTTCGCTAAATCAATCATTTATCATCAAGGTATTCAATTCCCTCCAAATTATATCATTGGTACAACTTGGGATAGATTAGAAGGTTATGATGGTATTGAAACCGAAGGTCTTTGTTACGTTGCCAAATCTTCTGGTTACAAATGTTATGGTTATCCTAATTTGGTAGCTGAACATTCTTTAGAATAAATGTACATTATTTGGGTATCTTTTTTTTTCGCGTTCCTCTAATGTTGGTTAATGATATTTCTGAAATATTACCTAAGAATCATCAATTTAAGTTATTGTTTATAAGAGCTGAACCCAAACAATGTAATCCTATAATAAAACATCATTCCCAACATTCGAATTTTGAAAAATCTGTGGAATCCATTAAATTGAAATACTTTTTCTTATTGATTGATGTTAAACATGAAGTTATAGTTTTCGGATTAGAAGTTTATAAATACCTTGAAATAAGTAAAGATAAGTCTATACAGTATTTATTTGTTTCTAAAATCGATACCACTGGGTTATTGGATACGAAATTGAATGTTGGGAACTTAGTTACCAAGATTTTAAGATTTTTAATGGATTCAAGTCTTCATGAAACCAGTATTAAGTATAGATTGAAAATTAAAACTTCATCTACTATGAAGAAAATCAATAAATTGATCGATAGACCAATGTCGAATTATAAAACTATAGATTTACCTTCACAAACCAAATTTAAATTATCATTATTCACTAAATCATCAAATCAATATTTCTTTCCAGAGAGTAGTAAGAATAAACATAAACATTTGATTGATGGAGATCAATTATTAAAATGGTGGATTAAAACTATTGATCCTTTAGGTTTTACAGGTAAAAAATTATTGATTCCAGGATCATTATCAGGATCTCAATACCTTTTACCTGGATGGACCATGGGATCTGTCTTTGGTAAGGATGAAAAATGTGTTTATAACATTCCTAACTTTCCAGATGATCCTAAAACCAGATTCTTGGAATTCTTAATCATTGAAAATAGATACAAATCCAATTTATCTCAATTTTATGAAGAATTAGGGTTTAGACAAGAGTTCAGATTAGGTAATGTAGTAGGAATAATTGGATGTGAACTGGATTGGAAACCAGTGACCAATGAACAATTCAATGATTTTATTCAACCAATTACTCTCACCAACAAACAATATAAAAAATTATTAAAACTCATCAAGTATGAAGATTTTTCAATCATGGACGATATCAAATTATTGACAAATTTAAAATTACCATTCTTCTTGAAATTGTATAACCAAAAAATTGATGATCAAATAATTGAAGGAAAATTTGAATATAAAGCCAAAACAACAGTTTCCGAAGTCAAAGTCAATAATCTTACTGGATTAGTTAAACGAAGAAAGAAACAATAATGTCGTTTTATCATGCTCGTCGGTAATTTCGCACCATCTCAATACCTGTCAAATTGGCATAAACACGAGAAGCCTCAATGCGGGTTCCAAATCTGTTAACCTCAATTGGAAAATCCACAAAAGTAATCATTAATACAAATGAAACTTACGATTTGTTTAACAGTATTACTGGTGTTATCCTTATACGAATCGTCAACCTTGAAACCAACATTACCATTCCCTAATTGGTTAAGAGATTTTACAGGTTTAACTGAATGGCCAGGATTAGATCCTCCATATATTCCTTTAGATTTCATTAATTTTGGTGCAATTGAACCTAGTTCAAATCATAAAATAGGTGAATGTAATAATATTTTACCTAATTCATGTTCATTTGATTGTTCAAATTGTGTTTCATCTGAAGATATATTTAGTTGTCCACAATTATCCCAAACATTTGATGATGGTCCATCACCACATACATTAAAATTGATTAATAACTTAAAGAGTCCTTCAACATTCTTTACTTTAGGGACACAAATTATTAAATATCCTGAAATTTATAAACAAGCAGTGGCTAAAGGAAATATCATGGCCTCTCATTCTTGGAGTCATAAATATTTACCTGAATTAACTAATGAAGAAATTATAGCTCAAATTGAATGGAGTATTTGGGCCATGAATGCTACTGGGAATCATTTACCAAAATATTTTAGACCACCTTATGGAGGTTTAGACAATAGAGTTCGTTCAATTGTTAAACAATTTGGAATGACAAACGTTTTATGGAATTTTGATACCCACGATTGGAAAATTCTTTTGGGGCAACGGAAAGCATCAGATATTTTAAAAGATATCGCAAATCATAAAAGTTCTGGTAATGGATTAATTCTAGAACATGACCATAGTTCACAAACTGTAAACGTTGGTATGGATATAAATAAGATTCTCGATAATCAATTAACTGTGCCTCAATGTGTAGGTGGTACTAACTATCTAAAAACTTTCTAATATTCCCCAACATTTAGCATAATACATATTTAGCATTTATTCATCCTTTAAACCTTATCTCACATTCCATGACCTCATTCTTGTACATATCCAGGAATTTTGCAACCGGTAAATACACGAACCCACCCTGAATATTCACATGGATCGATCTTTTCCTTAATTAAGATAAATTACATGATAAACAATCCGTAATTGAAATACCAATTGGAATGGTAATATTCGATACAGGAAACCTAGCGAAGAATCTAAAGAAAAATAAATTGAAAGTTACGAATAATGGAATGAATTGACGTAATTAGAGAAATACTCCGGTATCTGGAATTTTTTAAAGTTTTAGCAAACAGAGATAAGAAAGAAAGTAAACATATATCACAATATTAACAATATTAAGCTGAAGCACTAACAACAGGAATTTCAATTTCAACTTTTTCCTTTGGAATGAAATTTAAATTCTTAACATATAAATCAGCTTTAGATTTAGTTTGATTAGCAACATCTTGAACATAATCAGTTGTTTGATTTTTAATTGGAGTATAATAATTTTCATTGAAGTCACTATAGAATTTAACTGATACATTATAAGCAATTTTTGGGTAACTTTTAATCTCTTTTGGTAAGGTTTCAATTTCTTTATTAATTGAAGTAATTGAATAATCAGAAAATTTCTTACCATTAGCAATAACAATATCTTTAAAACTTAATAAACCATAATTTGAAATTTTAAAGAATTGATAAACTTTTGAACCTTCGAATTTATATTCACCTTTAATTCCAAGGTAATAGTTTACACTATCAAAATAATATTTGTTAAAACTATCAAAAGTAGTTTCATATTTACTTTTAACAAAATTATAATAAGAAATTGGTACACTTATAATTGAATCAAAAGTATCTAAAATTAATGAATTAAATTTACCATCAACAAATTTAATGTTATCTATAATAACAGGATATTTGGAGATGATATCAATACCACTATTCAATAAAGTTGAAATTTGAGTATTTAAATATTCAAAAATTTGAAAGGTTAATAAGTAACTAGTAAATGATGATACTACAGTATATGATTTAACATGTTGAACAGTTGGTGAAGAATATTTATTAATAGCAACCATTTTATAAGGAAATCCTGAGTGGTGTTATCTGAAAAATTTTTTGAGGTCTGGGGGGCAGGGTTGGGGGAATGTAACTTTATCAATTAAAATTTCTTTCACCTTTGTATAAATCTATAAACTATAATAGTTAAAGATTCTAATTCGAGTTAGTTAACAATTGTTTTTTTTATAAACAGGGATTTCCTAAATATTTATAGTTTTTTATAGAAAATTAAGGGATGAACGCAATCTATCATATCCTGTATATTAACGGGTAATACCACAAAATTAGAAAATCTTACATGTGGTATGTTCACGACTCATCATGTGATTCGGGAGCATGTGAAAATTCTAGGCTCATTTTAGCCAATTCAGATAAAGTTAACGCACCCGAGATGAGATTATATATAAATGGTTATGAAATAATCAATTGATCCGAGGTAAGATTCGATATATATTTATGAAATCATTATATCCAGCCTTAGACAAGGCTTTTTTTTTTCTTCGAATATTGCCTTATATACTTATTGTTGTTTACATTCAGGTGGTTGTTTCTTTTCATTTTCATCAACACCTTCATCATCTTCATCTTCATCTTCATCGTCTTCTTCTTCTTCACTACCAAATTCTTCATAATCTTCATAACCAAGTCCAACTGCATCACCAGTAAACCAATCAATAGCTCTTGGAATTAATCTATCTTTAATTTCTTCACCTAATTGATAATCTAATTCTAATCTTTCGGCTAAATCAGCTTCTTCTTCTTCATCATCTTCATCATCTTCATCATCTTTTTCTTCCTTTTCTTCATCATCTTCATCATCTTTTGGAGGTTTTGGTGGATCAAAGAAATTGAAAAATGATTCTGCTGGAGTTAATTTTTCAATAGTTCTTGTTTGCATGGTATTTTTCTTTCTTTGTTTTCTTCTTTCAACATTAATGGTAACATTAACTTCTTTTGATTTCCATTCAATTACACATCCTTTAGCATGATCATAAACGAAATCTCCTGAATATCCTAATTCTGCTTGATAATAATAACTTTTAGTTAATAATTTATTTTCAAAAAATGGATTAGTATCGAATTCAAAAATCAATTTAAACCCTGGAGTTTCTAAATATTCCATTTTAATATTTTTTAAGTATTCTAATACTTCACAATCTCTATCAGTTATAGTATCAGAAACAGAGGTTAAGTTTTCTAAAGCAGTTAACCAGAAATTTGGAATACCTTTAGTTTCTTCATCATCTTCTTCCTCTTCTTCTTCTTCTTCTTCATCTTCCTTTTCTTCAGTGATCTTTTCTTTTATTTCATCATCTTCATCTTCTAATTCTAAAGCTTCACCTTCTTCAATTTCACTGGCAGTTGGTTCAATAACACCATTAATAATTTCATTTCTTCTTTCGTATAATGGTTCATATTTCTTAAAGAAACTCTTTTCTAATTCCAATAATTGTTTTTGAAATTCAGCTTCTAATTTCATTTGCTTTGATTGAATAGCTTTTAATCCATAAACTCTATTCTTAATTTTTTTAGGTAATCCATCAATATATCCACTTTGTTGACCGATTAAATTACCTAATTTCCCTTGAATCATTGATAATAAAGCAGGATTATTAGCTAATTCTTTACCTAATTTTGAATCTTCTTCACTAATAGTACCAATTTTATTAATGGTTGAAATTTTAGATAAATATGAATTAGCCATTGATGATGGTGTATTTTGAGGTGTTGGTGCCTTTCTTATATCTCCTGCTTTCCTTGGTTCACTCATATTTCTTTGTTTTATCAAGGAGTTCGTTGAAAATTATTTGTCTCAACGCGTTAGATGAGCGTGGTTGATCCACGAATTACCCGCACATTTAGAGATAGTACATTTATTGATAGTACATTAAGCTTTACCATCTAAATATAATTCAATCTCTCCTAACCTTTTCTCCCATTGATCAACTTTACTTAATTTTTCTTCAATATCCTTGATTTCATTATCAATAGTTTTCAAATTTTCTTCACTGGTTAAATCTTGAAATTCCCAATTACCATCATCTTTTAACTCTAATAAGTAATCATGATATTTCATTAATAATGGTCTATGACTTAATGTTATAAATGTAATTTTCTTTCTTTGTAATAATTCAAATAAATAATCTTCAACATCGGTTGAAACTGCATTTGTACTTTCGTCCAAAATGACAAATTTAGGATTCTTAAATAAAACTCTGGCAATAGAAATTCTTTGCTTTTCACCTCCACTGAAAACATCTTTCCAATCTTTTTTAACATTGAAGTTACCTTCACGTTTTAATAAATGTTCTAATTTAACTTCTCTTAAGATATGATATAAATGATCATCATTATATCCCATTTCTATCATATCATTATAACTATAAGGATAAATAATTTGATCACGTAAATTACCATTGGTGAAATAAGTCTTTTGAGGTAAGAAGAACAATTCATCATCATTTGGTTTACTTATTAATCCGGAATAAATTGGCCATAATTGGGCAATAATTCTACCAATTGAGGTTTTCCCACTACCATTACTACCTAAAATCAAAAGATTATTACCTTGATCGATTTGGAAACTTAATTTTTCAACTAACTTAGTATTTTCACTACCATTTTTACCAGGAATTATTACAGGAATATTTTCAAATCTTATACCATTATGATAATTATTTTGAATGGTTCCATGAATATCTTGATATCCAAATTTTGATCCATAATCAAATCTTGGTGAATGTGCTTTATGTAAATTAGTTAATAATTGGAAAATTCTATCAGTATAACCAGTTAATTCAGAAACATCTTTAATTGAATACATTAATCTTGAACCTGCATCTGCTAATGATAACATTAATCTTTTATTAATAACAAATTGTCTCATATTTCTTCTTTCCATTTTACTTACATCACTTTTACTTTCATTAGATTTATTTTCTGCTGGCCAAAGTTCATCTAAAAATACTGGTAATCCTGAAAAAATATATCCCCAAGCTGACCAAGTATATTTTAAGATATAATCTTCTAAAATTGAATAACCAAATGAAATATTAATAGATTTATTAATATGACCAATTAATTCTTTAAAAGTTTCATTCAATTTTGATTTTTCAATTACTGAACCTTTATAAAATCCAATCTCTTCACAATTGGTAATAATATTTAAATTTTCATTATAATATTGACCTTCTAAATGAGTTTCTTTGGCTGATAATTTACCAAATGATGGAGTATTACGTTTTAATAACCAAGCAGTCAAGAAATAATTAGCAAAAATCCCAATAATAGCTCCACTTCCTAAATTATCTCTTAAATAAACTGAAAAAAATACTAAATCAATCATTGGTTTACCCATACTTGAAAATAATCCACAAATTGAATCACAAAATTTAGCAACATCATTGGTTATAAATTGATCTAAATTTTCAATTTCATTAAAGTTAATTTTGTAGTATGCCATAATCTTATCAAGGTATAAATCATGAATATATCTTGTTAAGTTAGTTCTAAAACTTAAACTTAATCTGTTAGTTAAATATTTAATAGCTGCATTAGTATAACTTGCAGGGAACGCAATTAAAATCCAATAAATCAAATCTCTACTGAACTTTCTACCATTACCACTGATTAAATTCTTAACAATTTGACCATCTAATTTAGCAATTAATAATGATAACCAGGTTCTTAAAATAAGGAAAAAACATTGACAAAACAATAACCAACTGTTCTTACTATTGAATTTTGGTATTAAAATCTTCCAAATGATGATCAACTGATTCAAGAACTTAGAATTTATCACCTTATTCAGGATATTCAACTTTTCTTCAATGTAATAGTTTTTATATAAATATTTATCAGCAGCATAAGTATCTAAATTTGGTTTGGGGATGATAATTCTTGTAGTGGCATTCTTACCTTTAGGAATCAAGATTTCCCTACTACCATTCTTTAAAATAGTTGATGATTGTCTGATTAAATTTGGTCTATTTAACTTCTTATATAACTGATACTCTTTATATTGATTTATTAAAGATCTTAAACTGAACAAAATCCCAAATCCAAATGTTGCAACTAAAGTACTTAAAAATAATATAACTGGTCTACTTTGATAATTGATTTTAACTCTATTATCTTTAAAAGTAATGACAAATTCTTGTAAAATAAGGATTAAATTCCTAATATCTTCTTTAGAGTATCCTAATTTCGATATATGAACCATTTTATTATGTTCCTTCCTTAGTTTTCTTTATTTATCCGTTAGTATTTGTTGATGAAAATTCTCATAAATGACTTTATGTGGAGTTGATGTTACTCCGAGGTATAAAGGGAAAGTGCGGTACACCCATAGTTAAGCCCCAGATTTTATTTTTATGGGAAAATGTTATTAAAAAAGTAGTGTTTAGTATTTATATTATCTATGTACATCATTAATCGTTAACTTTAGAAATTTTTGTGTATTGGAATGATTGGTATATTGCGATTTGTATATTGGGATAAAATCACCATTTCTTACCACTATTTTTTTGTACACAAGTTTTGAATGCATGGAATTCTTTTAAACAATCATCTTTTCTAATGACTGCATATTTGTTGAGAATACATTGGCCGTAAGCTAAACCTTCAACCGAGCAATTAACAGTGGAATTTAAAAATTTTTTACCTGGTCTAACCTTCATGTTCGCAGAGATTTCCGCACTGAGTGGAAGTGAAGATATATTTGACAATGGAAGATTTTGGATGGTTGTGGGTAGTTTGCTTGTGAAACCTTCCACAAGCTTTATCCAACTCTAGAAAGCTGTTTAATTTTCAAATCTTTTCTCCGAATTAATTTTTAGTTTAATTGTAATAATTGCAGATTTCACCCAATTTGTCCTACTTATAAATCATCTGAACTAGAAACGCCACCCCGTCCCCTTTACCCCTATTTTCCGTTGTAATATACTCCTGGATCCAAGCAACCATAGTATGTAAATCAATTCCCAAAAAACCCCATATATCACCCTAAAAACAACTAATTTCACTCAACACTTATCTTCACTAACCAATAACCTCATCCCTTATACAGTTATGACTTCGTGGCCAAGCTGGTTAAGGCGTGTGACTGTTAATCACAAGATCGAGAGTTCAATCCTCTCCGAGGTCGTTTTTTTTTTTTTTTGACTTCCCTCAGATTTTTTTTTGTCTCCCAACTCTCAAGTTTGAGAAATCGAGTTCAAACAGTTTGATCAGAAAAATTTTCCCTTCAGAATCACTTCAACAATCAAAACTATCATTTGTTAGAGTTATCATTGATTCATTATATCGTTCGCAATCACTTTTCTTCCTATAAGATAATCATCAGATAAATTTGAGTCAAGAACGGAATTATGTATAAGAGTGAAGCCAACCCTGATGACAAGTCAGAAAATAAAGCTTTAAACGACGAACAAATCCGTCAATGGGTTAGTGAATTGGTTACAGGATCTAATGCTAGTAGAGAAAGAGCATTATTGGAATTAGGTAAGAAAAGAGAACAATATGAAGATTTAGCTAATTTATTATGGAATTCATTTGGAGTTATGACTATATTATTAGAAGAAATTATATCAGTTTATCCATATTTGAATCCTCCAAATTTAACAGCTTCTGTATCCAATAGAGTTTGTAATGCTTTAGCTTTATTACAATGTGTAGCTTCAAATAGTTCAACAAGAGGATTATTTTTACAAGCAAATTTACCATTATATTTATATCCATTTTTATCAACTAATGCAAGACAAAAACCTTTTGAATATTTAAGATTAACAAGTTTAGGTGTTATTGGAGCTTTAGTTAAAAATGATACTCCAGAAGTTATCAATTTCTTATTAACAACAGAAATTGTTCCATTATGTTTAAATATTATGGAAATTTCATCAGAATTATCTAAAACTGTTGCTATATTTATCTTACAAAAAATTTTATTAGATGATCAAGGATTATCATATATTTGTACCACATATGAAAGATTTCATACTGTTGCAGCAGTTTTAGCTAAAATGATTGATCAATTAAATATATTATTCCATAACAATAATCCTCAACAACAAGCTTCAAATAGTACTGGAAGATTATTAAAACATGTTGTTAGATGTTATATGAGATTAAGTGATAATTTAGAAGCTAGAAAAGCTTTAGCTAATATTTTACCTGAACCTTTAAGAGATGGTACATTTTCATTAATTTTACAAGATGATTTAGCTACTAAGAAATGTTTAGCTCAATTATTAGCTAATATTACTGAACAAGCAGGCTCACTTCCACCAACTCAACCAACTCCACAATCTCAAGCCCTAGGATTAAATGGACAAAATTCTAATGGACAAAATCCAAGTTTACAATCTGGTGCACCACCTCAAGGACCACAGGGACCACAGGGACCAGGACCTCAAGGACCTCAAGGACCAGGAGCTCCAGGATTAATGGGTGGAATAATACCACAAATGCAAATACCTCAAAATTTACCAAATTCAAATTTCCCAATTCAAGGTCAACCAATGATGAATATGTATAATCAGTGATTCACTCCCCCCGGAAACAATCTCCAACATTACGTTACCACAAAAAATACCTGTATATTAAATAAACTAGGCTTATAAACTATTGGTCCCCTTATCTCGATCGGGATCGTTTTAAGAACTCTTTTTTCCGCTTTATCGAATGCCTTTTCTCCTTTCGGGCTAGACATTCCCAACAAGGAAATAGGAAATTTTCCCTATCGCGCATCTAATAACGTAATTTTAGAGAAGGTTTTTTCCCAAGATCTTATCAATGTCATCTTCTACTAATCATCAGGATGAGTTTACTCATCAGTTCACTCATTCTGAAGTTGAAAGACGTAATAGTATTGTTTATGGATCTGTTGGAAAAGGTGGATTATATATCCCAAAAGATTTTATCAAGAAAACTTCCCTGACTTTTGAAAGTGATGAAGAGGAAGAAGCTGAGGCTACTCCTTTATTAGCTTCTCCTGTAGCTAGAAAAAAATCAGTTATTGATAAAGATATTATCAACCAAGAACGTGAGTTCTTAAGAGATAATCATATCAGTGTATCTTCAACTGAAGATGAAGAAATTGTTAGAGAAACTTTTGAAAACGTTGTTAAATCTAAAACTTTACCTTTAACTAATCCAATGGTTGAATTAAAACATTTAGTTAAATCTTCAGTTCCTTTAGTTTTAACTTTCCTTTTACAAAATTCTTTATCTACCATTTCTGTTGTTTCAGTTGGACATTTAGGTGCTACTGAATTAGCAGCTGTTTCAATGGGTGCTATGACTGCTAACATTACAGGTTATGCTACTATTCAAGGTATTGCTACTGCTTTAGATACTTTATGTCCTCAAGCTTTTGGAGCTAAAAGATATCATTTAGTTGGTGGTTACCTTCAAAAATGTACTGCTTTAATTTTTACTGTAATGTTCCCAATTTTAATTCTTTGGTTTTTCTTTGGTTATGAAATCATTTGTTTATTAGTTCCTGATAAAGATACTGCCAAATTATCTGCTGAATATTTAAAATATCTTGTTCCTGGTATCCCTGCTTATATTTTATTTGAATGTGGTAAAAGATTCTTACAAGCTCAAGGGGTTTATCATATTTCCACTTATGTTTTATTCATTGCTGCTCCATCAAATGTATTCATGAACTTCTTTTTTGTAAGTAAGATCGGTTATATTGGAGCTCCAGTAGCTGTTGCAATTAATTATTGGATTATGGCTATTGGATTATTTATTGGAACTTTATATTTTGTTAAACCTGAACAAACTAGTTCTGGATTATCACCATTAGTTTGTTGGGGTGGATTAGATTTAAAGAAAGCTTTTAGTTCTTGGAAAAAATTATTAAGTTTAGCTGTTCCAGGTTTAATTATGATTGAAGCTGAATTTTTAGCTTTTGAAATTTTAACTTTAATGGCTTCATATTTAGGAACTATTGCTTTAGCTGCTCAATCTGTTGGTTCAACCATGGCATCTTTAACTTATCAAGTTCCTTTTGCTATTGGAATTGCTGCATCAACAAGAATTGCTAATTATCTTGGTGCTGGATTAGCTGAACCTGCTAAAGTTGCTACTAGAGTAGCTTTAGGATTTGGTTTAGGTATTTCAGTTTTCAATTTTATTGTATTATTTACTTTTGATAGACAAATTGCTGATATTTTTACTGATGATGAACAAGTTATAGCTATGATTGAACAAGTCATGTGGTTAATTGCATTAATGCAAGTTTCCGATGCTATGAATGCCAATTCCGCCGGTTGTTTAAGAGGTCAAGGACAAACTAAAATCGGTGGATATGTAAATTTATTTTCCTATTATGTTTTAGGAATCCCAATATCTATCTACATTTCCTTTTATTCTCCATGGAAAGGTACATTACACGGTCTTTGGATTGGATCGGTTGTTGCCTTGACCAACATTGGAATTGTTCAAAGTTATTTTGCTTTGTTTGCAGACTTTGACAAATTATGTGAAGACGCCAGAAATAGAACTAATAACGAAATATCCGTTTAATCATTTGCATTTTTTTCCTTCACTTTATAGAGACAATATTAACGTATTATATTTATTTTGTATGGATTATAATTTCTAATATACATCGACTATAACATCATTTTCTTTAAAAGGCATTAATCATAACAGCATCTTTAACAGGTTCCGATTGAACTCTTGGAGTACCAGCTAATAATTCTCTTCTAATTTCTGGTCCAATTGAATGATGGAATCTTTGTCTTACAGTTTCTAATAAGAAATCTCTTTGATCATCAGTTATATCATTCTTATATCTTTGAGCAAATGCTAAAAATGCTTTATGCCATACTACTGGTAATGGAGGTAATGATTTATTTTCTTCATCATCATCTATCATTGAATCTTGATGTTCACCTCCAGCTTTTCTAAATCTCATAAAATAGAATACTAAAGCATCTAAGGTTTGATAAGGTAATGCATATTTTTTCTCTATTAAGACTCTTATGAAAACTGTAGTAGCAGGATTAAAATCTCTTTCAGCTAATTGAGCTAATGCGGCAGATGAATGTAAAGCAGGAATTGAGACTTTAGTTAATACTGATGCAGCAATGGTAGCTTCTCTAACACTACAATGAGAATCAACTAATGGGAATAAGAATCCTTTAAAGAAAGCCCCTGGTTTATACAAAGATTTCTTTAATGCTCTATAAATATGATAATTAACTGAATGATCTTCAGTATCTTCAATACATGCACGAAATCTTTCTAATAAAACATTTTCAATGAATCTTTGGGCATCATTAGCTTGTAAATTAGAAACAAATAATTTGGTAGCTTCATAAACTGCATGAGGAGTCCATTTTTCTGGATTAGTAACATAAAGAACATCTTCCCAATTTTTTAAACTTGGTAAAACTTTGAATAATTTAGGTAATTTCCCATGTCTATAACTTGCTAAGATTTGACCAATCTTTTCATAAGCTGCAATAACTTTTGGTGGTAATCTAACTCCATCAACTGGTCTTTCAGGTTGTTGTTTCATAATTTCCTTTTCTTGAATTTTTGCCATAATTTTATCAGCTAAATTGATCAGTCCTCCGAATCCATTATTGGATGATGAAAAGTATTTTTCAAACATTTCAGCATCTTGTTCATTAACTTCAATTTCTTCTTCGAATAATTCTTCTTCTTCTTCAAAATCTGAATATTCTTCTTCTTCCTCTTCTTCATCTTCTTCACTTTCAACGTTTTTGAAACTTTCTAAGAATGAAGGTCTAGATTCTTCAACAACACCTTCTTCTTCTTCAATTTCTCCTTGTTGTTCTTTAGCTAATTGTAAAATTTTTCTAGATGTCTTAGCATCAAGAAAATCTGGTTCTTCCTTTTCAACTTTTTTAGATTTCTTGTTTTTAGAAGGAGCTTTTAAATCTCCACTGATACTTGATATATCTTTCAACAAAGGATTATGACGTTGCTTACCTTTAGTTTCACTTACTGTAATCTTTCCCATAATAAATATATTTATGCTCTATACAAAAATTTTTTCTCATCGCACTTTATCCTCATCTTTTTGATCTGTTGTGCGGCTCATGAGGTTTGGTGATAATCGATATGTACAAATAATGATGAGTAAATTAATTTTTCTCCGATGGTATCATTTAAAGGAAGATACCTATATCCTTTTCTTAGATAATCTAGTTTACAAACATAAACCCCAAGAACTGAATCTTCATCTTTGGTGGAAGTACAAACGATGAACTTAATAAATACGAGTTCATTTGATTTTAAAGTTCCTGAGAAAGATTCGTTCCAAATAGGGTTGAAACCGTTTTCATTGATGACGGATGTTTTTGTTTGATTAGTTTCATAGTTAACTTCTTCTGCTCCAATGATTTCAACTTTAACAAAAGGATTGATATTGAAAGTTTGGTTTAATTTGGGTAATTGATGGCCACTAATGATTTTGAAGTTGAAATGAGTAGTTTTGGTTTCAAAATTAAGAAGGTTTCTCATGGTTTGTTTAAGTAATGGTTTTCTTATATCTTTAGGTTTAAGAACGTATCCATATTTATTCATACCATCAAATAATGCTTCATTGATTTGTTGACCTAAATCGTAAGTTTGCCAATTGGTAGCTACCATTTGTACGCCATGAGTCCAATATTTAATAGGATTGAAGTTAGTTGAAGTTAATCTCATTTTATGTGGATAAACTCTCATAATGAATCTTCTATTATGTTTATCAACAGCTTTACGTTGACTTTCATTATTTAACATTGAATCAATGGCTTTCTCATTCAATGAGAAGCAATGGTTGAAAGTTTTCGATTCAGGAAGAGAGAAATTCCGAAATCTTATACCTTGAACATAAATGGCCATTGAAGATAACTCATCAATCACTTGTTTGGACTTGGTTTTTTTAGGTTTGGATGGTGAAAGAGTTGAAGATGAATTGGAATTAACTGATGATAAACTATCTTCACTCATGGATGTGGTGGATGAAGAGAAAGTCCCATTCTCATTAAGATAATAACTTTCTGTAGGAGAAGTCTTTTTAGCTTTGACCAAGATTTTATTCTTGAGTTCCGAGGGACTAGGCAATACACCTAAATTATTCAAAGGTTCAATTGCTAGAAGATCACCTATTATTTCAAATAATAATTGAACGATTTTGGTTTGTGCCAACGAAGAACAATTAATTTCCAAACTTAAAATCAATGGTAAAGGACTAGCAACAAATGCATATTTTTTGATTGTCATCAAAACATGTTCAAATTTGATTTCAGAAGTGAAAACTCTACCATGTTTGACCACAGGTATAATCTCGTCCGTCTCATCATCAGTACCATCCCAAATATCAATCTCAACACTTCTACATCCTTTTTGTAAAGCTCGAACATATCCTTCAGATGATGACTCATCAATGATTTGACGTCCTGTCAAATATGTGTTATGTGAAGATGATATGAAGTATTCATTTAAAGGTTTACTATAATATTCATCATCTTGGACTCCTTCATATGTTGGTCTACAATATTTGGATAAAAGGAATTGATTTAAACTTTCAGAATTCCATTCATTAGTTCCTACAGTACAGAACTTCTCAAACACCTTTTCTGTTATTTCTTCATGTTGAATGTCTTCGATCTTGAACCTGATAAATTTATAGTTCAAGGTTTGTTGACCAGGAGGACATATACTATTCCAAATCTCATCAATATCATTTCTTCTCTTTAGCAATGCTATAAATTGTTTGAAACCTTCAAAGTTCAAAACTGGTACATCATTAATAGCAAACTTACAATCCAATTGGTCAAAAATTGATCTGAGATATCCAGTGTTGATATTAATATTCAATCTTCCAGTGTATTTCACTATATCTTCAAAAGATAAATATTCTTTGGAGGTCTTACTCGAACTAACAGTCTTATTAGCTACGAATTCTCTTTGTTCATCATCCATATTATCAAAATCAATATAAAACTTCTCTGAAAGCTCATCTCTAAGTTTTTTCAAATTATTGATTAGGGTATAGAATCGTTTCACATCAAACTCTGTATCTCCTATCAAATGCAAAGTTTTAATTTTATTCTTAACATGATCATAATAAGATAAAGAAATCCATTGTTTCTCTAATTCCTTTGAAATATTCAACTCATCTCTATAATATCGAGCATCCAGTTGAAATAATACCTTTTTAACATCATCAATGGAGAATTTATACAGTTTACTGAAATGAATGGTAGATGATAAATATCCTTTCAATCCTTGTAATGATGAAGATGCTGGAACTTGTCCTTGACTTTTACTGGCGACTCTCCAAGTAAATGTTAAATCACTGGGATCAATTTGAAAGAAAATACGTTTCTTTGATTTCTGGGATATTTTTAATAATGATAACCCATCTTCCACAAACACTGATGGGATCTTGATCCTTCCAACATTTTCAAAAATATCAACTTCCAAATCTTCATTTGATTTAACCTTACTAATTGAATTTCTTGGAGATTTAGTATTAGAACCTCTTCTCGATGTAGGTGGCAGATCTACATCTTTATCTTTACTACTAAAGATTTTATGTAGTATACTAGAACCATCTGTTGAAGAATCAGAATCTTTCCTTTCGCCAGTTCTTAAATTATTAAATAAAGTTGGTAATGACAGTAACAGTGAACCACTACTCCCGCTTCTATTCCTTTTAAATGTTTCACCAATCGATTCATATTCAGGTTTTTGTAAAGGTCCAGGACTTTTCCTACCTTCATTAACAGGTACTATACTATTGGTCTTCTCTAAGGAATATCTCCGCTCCTGATAAGACATATTTGAGTCCTTTCCCCCTAAGGTTTTAGATCTCAAATGCACTCAGCTAAAAATAAATGCGACTTCTCGTAAAAAGATTAGAGTACAATCTAAAATACATGTTCTATTTATAATTCCACTTCATCATCTAATCTAACATCCATGCTAGCTTCTTTTAATAAGAATCTTTTAACATCATTAACTTTATATTCTTCTCTGTGGAATAACCCAGCCCCAAGAGCAGCATCAATACCACAATCCATTTTAAATACTTCTTCAAAATGTTCAGGTTTACCAGCTCCAGAACTAGCAATAACTGGAATAGATACTCTGGTTTTAATTTGACGTAACAATTCAAGATTATAACCTTTATTTGAACCATCATGATCAATGGAATTAAGTAAAATTTCACCTGCTCCTAAAGCTTCACAAGCTAAACAAAGTTCTAATGCTCCTAATTCATGAATTTTTCTACCTCCTTGAGAAGTTACTTGATAATAACAATATTGTTCGCCATTTGGACCACATTTTGAAGGATCAGTGATTTTAATAGTCTCCATAGCGGTGTCTTGAGGTGAGGATAAATATCTTCTTTTAGGATCAACTGATATAACAACAGCTTGAACACCAAATGTAGCAGATATGGTTTCAATTGAAGTAGTGCCAGTTTTAGTTTTACCACTAGCATAATAATTTTCAGCAATTGTTACTGCATCAGAACCAATACTAACTTTATCAGCACCTGAACGGAAATATAAATCTGCAACTTCAACTGCAGGTACTAATTTACCAGTTTGTGGATCTTTCATATCCTTAATACCACCACCAACAGTTAAAGGTACAAAGATATTTTCAGCAGAACGTTTCAAAACTTCCAACATTGGTAAATCTTTTAAAGGAGAATCACGGAATGAGGTAATATTAAGGAAAGTAACTTCATCAGCTCCTTGATAGAAATATCTTGTAGCTAATTCAACAGGTTTACCTAAATTTCTAACATTATTAGAACCATCATCACTTGATTGTCTAACATTATATTGATCACCTTTAGTAACCACTAAATCTCCTTGATCATTAGCTCTTACATCCAAACATGCGATAATTCTTCTAGTTAAACCATCAAGAGATTTCTCAATTTTATTATCAACTATTTGATAATCTTTATGATTAACTTCAGAAAATTTAGTATCTTCAAGGAAAGACTTAATTACTTTAAGACCAGCAATACCAGATTTTTCTGGATGGAATTGAGTTGCAAAACACCCTTTATAAGAAGCAGCAGCAACGAATTTTTCTGATCCATAAGTTGCATAACAGAAATTCCAACCATTTTCACTAGCTTTATCCAAGACTTTTTCAGTTTCATCATCAACTACAGCTGCATATGAATGAACAAAATAATATTTATTCTTATAATTAATACCATAATATGCTTTATCTTCAGGTAATTCCTTACCATCAACATTTATAACATCTACATTATTCCAACCAATAGCAGGAACTGATTTTTTTAATGATTTGGCAGTAAATTTCTTATCTTCAGTATTAAATTTCTTTAATTTCATATCCAAATAACCTAAACCTCTATATCTAGTATCTTCACTTTCCTCACTTGAATCGAAAAGAGTTTGTAATCCAACACAAACTCCCATTAAACTCTTACCAGCATCAATATATGCTTTGATTGGTTCTACAAGATTTCTATCATGTAATTGTTTAACAAAATGGGCAAAATTACCTACACCTGGGAAGATCAATTTTTCAATCTCAGGTTCAAATTGTTTAAATTCTTCAGCATTACAAATTAATTTCACTTCATAATCTCCTATCTTCTTAATGGCATTGATAAGAGATTGTAAATTCCCACTCTTAACATCAATAACATAAATAGTCTTTGTCATTGTTAAAAGTTCTTATCTGACTCTAATGGTGAAAAAAAATTAAAAGATTTCGCAGTCTCTTATGAGTCAGGGAAACTTATATGTACATTTTCTATAAACGATCTTTTATTATATTACACCTTGGTTGCTTGGATGGGGAAGAAGAAGTGAACGTCTTGGTTAACTTTACCTTGGTCAGCATAAAATTGTTTACAGAATTCATCAGTTTTACTGATAATTTCTGCTACATGTAATCCAATATCTCTTGCTAAGAAACTAGTGATTTCATTTGAGCTATTCAATAATACACATGAAAACTTAACATTATCTTCACCGAAAACTTCAATGATGGTAGTGAGTAAGACTTCGGCAAAATTAGGAATCATGTCATAATGAGAAGATAAATCTGAACCTGTAGTTCGAGTGAATTTAGGTAATCCGACAATTGAATTATCAGATTTTATGGTATCAGCTCCTGATAAAATGATAGGTATTTCCAAAACCCCGCCATTTTTCAACACTCTATGGAACTCATGCATTAATGTTTTGTAATTGGTATTAGTCAATTGGAATAATAAATCTCTACATTGAATTAAATCAAAAGTCCCTTCAGCTAAAGTACCTAAAGATTTACCATAGAATTCAAAATTTTGAGGTTTGTGAGATCCTTGGAAGTTAGCTTTTTCTTCACCTTCTTCAGGAATTTCTGTTGCTCTTTGAAGATCAACTAATTGTTCATCAGTCATGGATTTGAAATCATTGAAATTCTTGATATTCAATTTCTTGAAATGATTATCGTAAAGTTTTTGATCCAGATCTTTAAAATCAACTTTGGTAGAAGATTTTTCAAATTCTTTATACTTTTCATAATCACTAATTAAAGTAGCATTTTCATTAAAGATATTTGATTCTAGAACCCTAACGAAAGGTAAAGTTACTGACAAATACCAAGAATATTGAACACTAAAGTAAGCATTATAAAACATAACTTTAGGTGGTTCATAAGATTCCGAATTCAACAAAGAATTTTGATATTTGTTGAAAAGAGTTGATGCTATTCTACCATCAACTAAACAATTATTACTTAACTTGGTCAAAATATTTATGTGATATTTTTCAAGCAAAATATAATCATAAGAAACTTTAGTTATCAATTGGAAAAGGAATGCTACAGCATTTGTAGCAGTAGCTAAATCATCACCACTATCTTCTTTTTGGAAAGTATGCAATGCTTTTATTAATCTTGTGAACATGATTTTGAATTTCTGATGAACTATTTGATATTCAGTCAACAGTTCAGCAGGAGCTGTTAATACTGATTGAGGTAAGTTTAATATGAAACGAAGATAATTAGTGAAATTTAATTGAACTAATTCTTCACAAGAATAGATTTCACTTCTATTGGTGGTTTTATTAGAATCATGACGGATCAATTTACGTATAAAACTTCTCATAGATATGAGGGAACATGATAAAACCCCTTCAAAGTTCTTTATATCAAACCCTTTCACCACATCTTCAATTGCTACATCATGGAAATCATTATGTCTTAACAAGAACTTGGAAATAGAATTGAATCTGATATTAGCAAAATTAATAGGATCATTATCATGTTGACCTTTTAAGATATCAAGGAAGTTCTTAAATCTGAAGATTTGAAATGTCGGAGAATAGAAGTTCTCCGTAATTGATTCAATAGTATTCATGACAGTCAAATCTAAAGTACATTCAAAAGCTGGGAACTCAAATGATTGACTAGGAGAGTAATTGGGTTTGAAAATTTTAGATTGAATACTTTCATTATCGGATTCTGGACTTGCCAATTTACTCCTTTCCTTTTCTTTATTACTCACAGCTGTTTGTTGAGATGCCAAAGAAAGTGAAGAATTTTGTCTTAATCTAATTCTAGGAACTGAAGAAGTTGTTGATGTTGAGTTTCTTCTTTTTTCATTTATATCTAAATGTTGAAGATTTAAATTATCCGTTACATTCGCCGGCGAATTTCCTTCGGATGAAAAAGTTCCTGGTTTAATTTCAAAGTATGAACTAGGTTGATTAAGACTTTTAGGTGAATCAACATATTTTGAGGCTATAGAACTTGAAGATTCAGTTTTTTTCAATGTTGAAAGTTTATCAGTTAAAGCATTAGGGAATTCTTCATTATGACTTGATCCAGAAATTGATGCTGATGCACCAGAAACTGAAGCTCCGGAAGTATGTTGACCTTCTTCTTCAATTGGTTCTTCATAAATACTGGATGCTCTTATTGAAGCATTGGTAGATGATGATGGCGAACTTAATTTTGAATCTGATTTATCATGTTTCTTTGATTTCTTACCATGTTTCTTCTTTTGTGCTTGCTTAATCTTTTGTTGAGTTTGATACAGCACTGAAGGAACTATATAGAAACTCATAGTTCACCCTGATCGTGAGTGAGATTTTTACTGTCAAAAATCTCGTTTATTCTCACCACTTTTTCATAATCTTGCAGATATTGCTTTTTCAGGGCAATGCCAACGTAAGAGAACAAAGTTAATCAATGGAAGGCAAGTGATCGTCAATTGACAAGTTAAAGTTCAATTGGAATTCCTTTTCCTGTAAAAGATTCCCATTCCAGTAAATTCCAAAAACTCTAATTCTCCTCAATTCACTAATTGACGTCTTTTACTGGCATATGCGTTGATTACTATCACTTTCCCCTTATAAACAAACGTCTTTATGTCATTCCGTTATATAAGATAGTATCTTTATCTTCTCATTTTCTCATGCTATAAAACCTTGAGGTTTCTCCATTGAAAAAAACCCAGCAATGATACCTTCTAAATCGAAATTTTTCAAACCTGATACTTCAGAATTCTATAATCCTCAAGTTGAAGAAAAGATAGCTATTGTTACTGGTGGAAACCAAGGAATTGGTTATTTTACTGTTCTTCATTTATATTTACACGGATATACCATTTATGTTCTAGGAAGGAATGAAGAGAAATGTTTAACTGCCATTGAAGATATTAAAAAAGAAGCTGAGGAAAGACGTTCTAAATATTCAGAAATTGAATTGAGTTCAAGGTTTGTAGGTAAAATTGCTTACATCAAATGTGATTTAACTTCTCTACAATCGGTTGAATCTGCAGCCAAACAATTCATTGGAAAGGAAAAGAAACTTGATTTACTTATTAATAACGCTGGGATTATGGCTGCTCCTTATAGTGAAACCGAAGATGGAATTGAAATTCAATACCAAGTCAATGTTGTTAGTCCATTATTATTGACTTTAGAATTATTACCCTATTTAGGTAAATCTAAAGATGCAAGAGTTATCACAGTATCATCGATTGCGCATACTTTTGCTTCCAAGTACTTAAAACCTGAAGATAAGTTAACCAAATTCCCTGAACAGTTGTACAGATTTTTAAGATATTCAAGATCTAAATTAGGAGTTGTTCATTTTACTAAAGCCCTTGCTAAAAAAAGACCAGATATCTTATTTTTAGCAGTTCACCCAGGTTTAATCCAATCAAGTTTATATGATTCAACCTTCCAAACTTATTCATTCTTAGGACCTTTGTTCAGGACAGTTTTCTTCAAATCAATCTCATTCATGGCAATTTCTCAAGAAGAAGGAAGTTTAGCTTCTTTAAGATCTGCTTTAGATAAAGATTTATCTTTAGAGAATAATGGGAATTATTTCATTGAGGGTGGTGTTGATAGTGAAGCTTCTAAGATAGGTCAAAATCCTGAATATATCAAACATACTTGGGATTGGTGTATTAACAAGTTAAGTGAAGAAGGTTACAAGTTTGACATTTAAGTAGTTCAATGGACATTAAGATAACGAGGTCGTGCGCGCGGCTTATCTTATCACCTATAAGTGCGATACTGTGTCATTTGTTAGAGGTACAAATATATTATAATTGATTCAATATAAATTTAGAAATGGCTAGCGTTTTCGGATTATTATGGTATGTAGTAGGGCCCTTATATTTTAAGTTTGGGCAGTTGAAGGGAGTTTCTATCAGGAAAAAATTCTCCTTTAATCGCTCTTCTATGCAATAGGGATCAAATATTAACTATCTAGTATTTTAGTTTCAAAAATTTACCCTGTAATTGCTTCTTTTAAAGCTTATGAAGAATATGTCATTGCTAAGAAGAATTTCGAAAGATCTAATTTGAATATTGGTGGATTTAACGTCCCAATTAGTACTTTACTTAAGAAGGCTACGGGTGATGATAATGATGAAACTAAGAATGAAGCATCAATTTTAGTATTTAAGAGCAATAAGCTTCAAAAATGGTTCATCTATTGGATTGTTAATACATCAATTGACTTGTTAATCAATGGATTATTCTTAAGTTACATATTACCATTTTACAGTTTCTTGAGATTATCATTAACTATTTGGTTATTAATGCCATTCTTTAAATTTACTTCAATTAAAGGATTCAATGAAACTGAAGATTTAAATTTATTCTTCCAATCGGGTTGTGGATTTGTCTATAAATATGCTATAAATAATTTCGACTTGGATTCAATTTTGCAAAATTCACCTATTGAAAAGGTTTATGAAAATCTTACTATCATATTGAATATGGTTATCAATGTTATTCAAAATTTACCTATATTAATACCATTCAAGAATCAAGAAACTCAAGGTGAGTACTCAAAAACTTGGGCTAATAAATTTGGTTACTTCAAAGAACCTGAACCTAAATCAAATGTAGAAGATGATTATGATGTTATAGATTCTCCTTCAAAAGCAGAATCAACATCAATTGATAATGAAAAGCCTGTGGCTACGAAAAGAGGTTGGATTTGGTAAATATGGATTGTTTTAACTGATTTTTTAAATATACATTATATTATTTACAAGGTACCAATGATATTCTTTAAAAATTCAAAAATTTATTAACTAAATCTTTTTCTTCCTTTAATGCAGCTTTAGAATTATAACTTTCCATCTTTGAATCAACTATTTTCCTATAATTTTTAGAAATGAATTTTTCTGGTACAGTTGGTTTCTTATATAAACCATCAAAAGCTTTTTCATCCAATTTATTTTTATCGGAACCAGAACTGTTTTTGTTGGTTATGATTTCTCTTTGATCTTCTAAAGATTTAGCAAATTTTGAAGCTTCAACAGGCAATTCTGGCCAAATGAAAGGTTCTTCCATATCAATAGTCATTTTTTTATATTGTGGACCTCTATAACGAGATAAATCATTAATTCCTCTTTCAAATTTAGCATGTAATAATTGTACAGTAATATTTAAAGCTCTTAATCCATAAACATGCCATAAATAATCTCTTAAATCAAATTTATTAAAATTTCTTGGTACAACGAATTTAGCTTGATATGGGGTATGTTTAGCATTAGGTCTTAATAATCTAATACGAGCTGTTGGTAAATAAACGGATTTTTCCCCTACTTTAAAATGTGGTTCTCCATTAGCTACTTGATCAGCAAATAATTCAAGATTTCTTCTAGCTATACGATCACTATTTGATCTATATTTAATAGGAACAGGTTTACCTGCTTCTTTATATTTTTCTTTAATCACTTCACTTGGGAATATAGTATCATTTACACTTTGTGATAATAAAGGTTCTCTATCTCTTCTAAAACCATATCTTGGTTTATCAAGTTCAACATCTTTAATATTAACTTTAGGGTATTTTTTATGGTTTTCTTTATAATGAATTGATCTAACTGATTGTATACATATTCTACCAATCAAATCATTATTTCCTTTGATTAAACTTTTCAGAAACATATTTGATTTCTATTAACTGAAAAATTTTGAACTTTTGAGGTTTCGCAGAAAATTTTGAGTCGCAAAAAAGGACGTGGCATTACCGTTCGCGATTTTTTTCCATTTCGCACCAAAAATCGTTCAAAAGTTTTTCAAGGTATTGGAGAGGATTAGTAAACTTTTCATCAAACCCTTTTCATTGACTTAACAAATTTAATTGATACCTTTTACACGGAGGAAATAAATAATAGTCAGGTTCATTATATACATAGAGAAAAAGAACTAAATTGAAAGGAGCTTTTGAGATATTAATTTACACCTAATAAACAAAAGAAAAGATGTCACAATCAGTTGAAGATCCATATCAATATGATGATGATCAATCTATTACACCAGAAGATTGTTGGTTGGTTATTTCATCATTCTTCCAAGAGAAAGGGTTAGTATCACAACAATTAGATTCATTTGATGAATTTATTGAAACTACCATTCAAGAATTAGTTTGGGAAGATTCACATTTAGTTTTGGATCAACCAGCTCAACATACCTCCGAACATGATAATGAAAATAAACGTTATGAAATCGAATTTGGAAAGATTTATATATCTAAACCAACTCAAACTGAAGGTGATGGTACAACTCATCCAATGTTCCCACAAGAAGCTAGATTAAGAAATTTAACTTATTCTTCACCTTTATATGTTGATATGACTAAAAGAGTTTTTAAATCTGATGATTCTGAACGTATAGATAATGAATTAGATTGGAAAGAACAACAATTAGATGAAAATCCTGATACTAAAGTTTATCTTGGTAAAGTACCAATTATGTTAAGATCAAAATTTTGTATGTTAAAAGATTTAGCTGAACATGAATTTTATGAATTAAAAGAATGTCCTTATGATATGGGAGGTTATTTCATTATTAATGGGTCAGAAAAAGTTTTAATTGCCCAAGAAAGATCAGCTGCTAATATTGTTCAAGTTTTCAAAAAAGCTGCTCCATCACCAATCAGTCATATCGCTGAAATTAGATCAGCTTTAGAAAAAGGTTCAAGATTAATCAGTTCATTACAAATTAAATTATATGGTAGAGATGATAAAGGTACTAGTGGAAGAACTATTAAAGCTACTTTACCATATATTAAAGAAGATATACCAATTGTTATTGTATTTAGAGCTTTAGGTATTGTTCCTGATGGAGATATTTTAGAACATATTTGTTATGATGCTAATGATTGGCAAATGTTAGAAATGTTAAAACCTTGTGTTGAAGAAGGTTTTGTTATTCAAGAACAAGAAGTTGCTTTAGATTTTATTGGTAGAAGAGGAGTCTTAGGTATTAGAAGAGAAAAACGTATTCAATATGCTAGAGATATTTTAACTAAAGAATTATTACCAAATATTACTCAAGATGAAGGTTATTCAACAAGAAAAGCTTTCTTTTTAGGTTATATGGTTAATAGATTATTATTATGTGCATTAGAAAGAAAAGAACCTGATGATAGAGATCATTTTGGTAAGAAAAGATTAGATTTAGCTGGTCCTTTATTAGCTAATTTATTCCGTATATTATTTAAAAAATTAACTAGAGATATTTATACTTATATGCAAAGATGTGTTGAAAATGATAAAGAATTTAATTTAACTTTAGCTGTTAAATCCCAAACTATTACTGATGGGTTACGTTATTCTTTAGCTACCGGTAATTGGGGTGAACAAAAGAAAGCTATGAGTTCAAGAGCTGGGGTTTCACAAGTTTTAAATCGTTATACTTATTCTTCAACTTTATCACATTTAAGAAGAACTAATACTCCAATTGGTAGAGATGGTAAATTAGCTAAACCAAGACAATTACATAATACTCATTGGGGTCTTGTTTGTCCTGCTGAAACTCCCGAAGGTCAAGCTTGTGGTTTAGTTAAAAATCTTTCATTAATGTCATGTATTTCTGTTGGTACTGGATCTGAACCAATTCAAGTTTTCTTAGAAGAATGGGGTATGACTTCATTAGATGATTTTTCACCTGCTAATGCTCCTGATGCCACAAGAGTTTTCTTAAATGGGGTTTGGGTTGGTACTCATGATGATCCTGCAGTTTTAGTTGATACTATACGTTCATTAAGAAGAAAAGGTGATATTTCTCCAGAAGTTTCTATTATTAGAGATATTAGAGAAAGAGAATTCAAAATTTTCACTGATGCTGGTAGAGTTTATCGTCCATTATTTGTTGTTGATGATGATCCAGATAGTGCAACTAAAGGAGAATTAAAATTAACTAAAGATCATATTCATAGATTAGTTGAATCTGAATATAATGATGGATATGTTGATGAAGATGATGAAAATTCCGAAGGACCATTTGGTTGGTCATCATTAGTTAATGAAGGAGTTATTGAATATGTTGATGCCGAAGAAGAAGAAACTATTATGATTGCTATGACCCCAGAAGATTTAGAAGCTAGTAGAAATAATTTAACTCAATCTGAACAAAAACAATTACAAATGGAAGAACAAGAACTTGATCCAGCTAAAAGAATCAAACCAACATTTGCTAATAGTTTACATACTTATACTCATTGTGAAATTCATCCATCAATGATTTTAGGAGTTGCAGCATCAATTATTCCATTCCCTGATCATAATCAATCACCTCGTAATACTTATCAATCAGCTATGGGTAAACAAGCTATGGGAGTATTCTTAACTAATTATTCAGTTAGAATGGATACTATGGCTAATATTTTATATTATCCTCAAAAACCTTTAGCTACTACTAGATCAATGGAATATCTTAAATTCCGTGAATTACCTGCTGGTCAGAATGCTATTGTTGCTATTGCATGTTATTCAGGTTATAATCAAGAAGATTCTATGATTATGAATCAATCATCAATTGATAGAGGTTTATTTAGATCTTTATTCTTTAGATCTTATATGGATTTAGAAAAAAGACAAGGTATGAAAGCTTTAGAAACTTTTGAAAAACCTTCAAGATCTGATACTTTAAGATTAAAACATGGAACTTATGAAAAATTAGATGATGATGGTTTAATTACTCCTGGGGTAAGAGTTAGTGGTGAAGATATTATTATTGGTAAAACTACTCCAATTCCTCCAGATGCTGAAGAATTAGGTCAAAGAACTCAATATCATACCAGAAGAGATGCTTCAACACCTTTAAGAAGTACAGAATCGGGTATTGTTGATCAAGTTTTATTAACAACTAATGGTGATGGGGCTAAATTTGTTAAAGTTAGAATGAGAACTACTAAAGTTCCACAAATTGGTGATAAATTTGCTTCAAGACATGGTCAAAAAGGTACTGTTGGTATTACTTATAGACATGAAGATATGCCATTTACATCTCAAGGTATTGTACCTGATTTAATTATCAATCCTCATGCTATTCCATCTCGTATGACAGTTGCTCATTTAATTGAATGTTTATTATCCAAAGTTTCATCATTATCAGGTTTAGAAGGTGATGCTTCACCATTCACTGATGTTACAGCTGAAGAAGTTTCTAAATTATTAAGACAACATGGTTATCAATCAAGAGGTTTTGAAGTTATGTATAACGGTCATACAGGTAAAAAATTAATGGCTCAAGTTTTCTTTGGTCCAACTTATTATCAAAGATTAAGACATATGGTTGATGATAAAATTCATGCTAGAGCTAGAGGTCCAGTTCAAATTTTAACTAGACAACCTGTTGAAGGTAGATCAAGAGATGGTGGTTTACGTTTCGGAGAAATGGAAAGAGATTGTATGATTGCTCATGGAGCTGCTGGTTTCTTAAAGGAAAGATTAATGGAAGCTTCTGATGCTTTTAGAGTTCATGTATGTGGTATCTGTGGTTTAATGTCAGTTATTGCTAATTTGAAAAAGAATCAATTCGAATGTCGTTCATGTAAAAATAAAACTAACATTTATCAAATCCATATTCCTTATGCTGCTAAACTTTTATTCCAAGAATTAATGGCTATGAATATTACTCCAAGATTATATACTGAAAGATCTGGTGTAAGTGTTCGTGTGTAGGGAAAGCTTTTGTCCCCCAAAGGGATCAGATCTTTGATCCATCTATTGTATAATTTCTGTATAAAATAAAAAACATTGTCAAAAATATTTACATTAACTATTTACATTCATTAATTAGCAAAGAATTTCTTACGAAGTTCTTCCCTTTCCTTTTCTTTTATTTCTAAATCAGCCAATTTTTGTTTAACTTCTTGAGCTTCATCAGCAAATGCTATTAAATTTTCCTTATAAGGATGTTCATCACCATCGAAAACTTTTAATCTATCCATTCTAGCTAATCTTAATTTATTCTTTGGTATCATCCCTTTAACAGCTCTTTTTAAAACTTCACCATATCCTTTATTTTCAATCATTCTTTCCATTGGTATTAAATTTAATGAACCTGGACGTGTAGTATGAGACCAATAAGTCTTATCTTTTAATTTATTACCAGTAACTTTTAAATGTGAACAATTTGTTACTACAACATAATCTCCATGATCTCTATTTGATGAGAATGTAGGTTTATGTTTACCTTGTAAAGCAATGGCAATACTTGATGCTAAACGACCTAACGTTCTACTGTCTCCAGCAACATCTACATGATGCCATACTCTTGTTAATGCAATAGCAGATTGTCCTATTCTTTGTGACATTTCACTATTTAAATTTTTTTTTTTTCACTTTGAAAAACTTTCGCACAACACTTACAAGCACACGACTTTCGCACTTTTTGGATGAAAAATCTGGTGAACGAAAATTTTAGTGTTGTGTTGGAGTACTTAATTAAGTGGATTAAAGGGGATTAATCAAATAACTTAATATATAAGGGGAACTAATCAACATAGAAGAATTTATTTAAGTAAGAAAATCTCATTGTTTTTAAATTCCATTCAAATTCGCATAATTGGAGAATCTCGAGATATATAAATATTGAATAATTTCCTATCACTCAATAATCTAACGATTAATTCATTAAAATAAAAGTTTTGATTCATAATGTTCTTCTTGAAAGATTTATCATTGAATTTGACTTTACATCCATCATATTTTGGACCACAAATGGACCAATTTTTAAGAGATAAATTATTAACTGATGTTGAAGGTACTTGTACTGGACAATTTGGTTATATAGTATGTGTTTTAGATAGTATGAATATTGATGTAGGGAAAGGTAGAATTGTTCCAGGATCAGGAATGGCGGAATTTGAAGTTAAATATAGAGCTGTTGTTTGGAAACCTTTTAAAGGTGAAGTAGTTGATGCTGTTGTAACTACAGTAAATAAAATGGGATTTTTCGCTGATGTTGGTCCATTATCTGTATTTGTAAGTACTCATTTAATTCCTTCTGATATGAAATTTAATCCAACTGCCAATCCTCCAGCATATGTAAGTCAAGATGAAAATATTGAAAAAGGTTCAAAAGTAAGATTAAAAATTGTTGGTACTAGAACTGATGTTAATGAAATCTATGCCATTGGAAGTATTAAAGAAGATTATTTAGGTCCAAGTCCAGTATAGTTCCCTAATTTTTAATGAAAAGATAAAATAGCTTAAAAAAGAACAATTTAGAGTTCTCTGTATTATATAAAATATACATTTATTTTGATGCATTATGGTATTTACAATCTATTAGTTAGTTGTCGGAAATTACGTTGGTAAATTATTCGAGGTGCATTAATTACGACCCTACAAATCAAGGCTCATACCCGCAGGATTTATACCTAATAAATTTGGTCTTTGGTTCTCGGGATTTTTATGCACTCTTTTGGGACTGTGTATTTGTGGAGGAGTATTAACAGGAGGTTCGTCATTTATCTCTGGAACTTTCTTTCTTTTGTTAATGGTAGCAGTTCTATTCATTCTGGATAATGGAATTTCATCATCAAATTCATCATCACTATCACTACTGATGGTAATTATATCAGCAATTTCTACAGGACGTCTATTTCGTTGACTTGGAGCCATGTCTCTCAAATGCTTCTCAGTAAATTTATCATTAGTAACAGGAGGACTTAATGATGATAACCTTTTACTTTGTGTTAGAGGTGGATTTTTATTAGAACCAGTGGGGTAAGAATTTACTGGTTGACTCCCGTTAGTACCAGTGGGATAAGGATTTACCGGTTGACTATTTGAATTATCAAATGAATCTGAGAATGGAAATCCTACAATTAGACGTTCTCGATCAGGGTGTACTAGATTGGAGTCGGATGATTGAGATCGTCTCATGGTATCCCTTGGGTTGGAGACTTGTGGTTCAGACTCAACGGTAGAGTTCATTAAGTTTTGGGAACTTAAACTATGAGAACTTAAACGTGGCATAGGTGGTGCAAGTAAATCCCTAAGCAATGGTGCCAGAGTCAGTTGAACTGATGGAACCGGTGTCAGGTTGTGACTTAAAAGTGGAGGTCTTACTGCATTCTGGGTGGGAAGAGTTGGATTTTGTGTCTGATTAGTAGTTGCTTGGTTGTTGGAGGTACCTTGATTCAGACGAGTCCCATTGCTTTGTGGTGTTGGATTCGGTATCACAGGAGATGGTGATACAGATCGTTGTGGAACTGAGTTGTGTACATTTTGGGGTTCCAGATTTTGAGTTACTGGTTCCTGCACTTGCTTTTGAGACTCTCTTTCAACTTCTTTTTGGGCCTCAACTAATTGTTTGGCTTCTCTTATGCGTCTTATCAGATCCATTAGCGCTGTCGAAGGATGAGTATCACCATCGGATGCCTTAGTTTGCTCTGATGTCTTTCTAGGTGTAGACAGTAACCGCAAATCCCCAACAGTTTGCAGTAATATAGTGCTGGGACTTTCTGTAGTAGTCTGAGTATGCTGGCCGTTTGAGTTTGAATTGTGATTACTAATGGATTCTTCATCCCTCATCTGTCTTAACGCTTGAAAAGAATAAGGATATTGGCTATGAGGAGGAGTGGTAGTGAGTCCTGATGGGTCTTGTAGCTGGGAAATTAAATTACGTATTTGAGGACTCCTAGATGGTGGAGCTGGAGGTCTAACACTTTCTTGATTTCTTGGTTCAGAAGTTGGTTGGGTGACGGGGGTAGGATTTGTTGATTCAGTAGGTGACTGAGTTATCTGGATCCAATTCCTTGTTTCAGTAGTTGGTTGGGTGATGGGGACCTGGTTCCTTGTTTCAGTGGTTTTTTGAGTTATCTGGCTTGGGCTCCTTGGTTCAGTAGTTGATTGGGTTATCTGAATAGGGTTCCTTGTTTCAGTTGGTTGGGTAACTGAGATTGAATGCCTTGCATCAGTGGCTGGTTGGGAGACATATTGAGTGCCGTTGAGAGGGCTATTCTGTTTAGGAGTAGGATGACGAGCAGGTGGTTGACCAGGAGGTGGAGGTGGAGGTGGAGAACGACGATCAGGATTTTGAAAGGGTCCTCTCATCTGGATATCTTGCGGTTGATATGCTTGTTGTGGTTGACTGGAAATAACATGAGCTGGAATTGATCTGGTATTCTGGAAATCAGTTAAACAAGTGACAGGTTCTTCTTCTTTCGGACCGTCAAGATTATCTGAAGGACCGTCTTCTTTGATTTCATTAACTGGTTCTGTCATGCTTTGATCTTCTTGATCTTCTTCGCTATCACTTAGAATAATGATTTCTTCCGCCACAGGAGTTATTGTTTTAACAGGTTTAGGAGTATGCGTGGGAGCATTATTGGTGGTCTCATCTTCATCGATCTCTTTAATAGTTCCGTCTTCTTCAATAAGTATAGAATCACTGGTAGATGTCTTAGCCAACCTATCGAAAAGATCAGATATCACCAAATCTTTAATATCGAATTTGACACTACATACTGGGCATGCCCAATAATAAGACTGTTGTTGCAATTGAAGAAACATGGTTAAATCAAAACATTGGAAATGCTCACATTTCTTAGATTTAACTGCAGTTTTAATTCTAGCCAAAGTGACGGTATCAACTAAAGAAATCTTGATGTTACTGATTGAAATTTCATCTTCATTTTGGAAGTATTTTCGGACATTATTAAGTTCTTCTTCTTCCGTTATATGATCAAAAGTATTTTCTGCCATCACAGTTTCCACTGATTTAAATCTCACCAATGAAGCATACATAATGAAGTTATTATCATCAATAAAAGATAACACCACAGTATTTTGACCTGTAGGAGATAAATAACCAGTCAAATCAAATGGTTTGTTGGAAGTAATATCATTCTTTCTACCTCTTCCCAAAGAAGCATCCAATTTATGATCATTTATACGAACTTCAAAACGACTTGGATATTCTATATAACCTTTTTTATCACCAGGTGTAAAAGGGGGTGGAGGTCTACCCACAAAAATACAAACTCTGTAATCTTTAAGTTTTACAAGTTCTGCTAATGTTTGAGATACATTGAATCGTAACACAATATCACGTTTCTTTGGACCTCCAGCACCAAATTGAGGATCTATAGTTAGTTTTTGAACAATGTCATAGAATGGATTTGGTGTGAAAGATATTCCTGGCCCCGTGTAAAACGATGAGTTTGGTGGAGGTCTATGAGCTATAAGAGGAGGTTGTGGTTGGTTACCATTTGAAGGAAATCCGTAACCAAATTCTCTTAATAACTCATTAAAACCTGTATGAGGGTTAGGTCTACTCATTAAAATCCCATATTGAGTTTCTAGGAAAGGGAATTTTCCTGGTCCTCTTGTTGCTACGGAAGCTATAATTATCAAAACTAATGCCAAACGATGAAAATCCTTTTGTTGAGTATATTGTTGGATTATTTGAAGGATAGCATCTTTAACTTCTTGTTTTTTCATACTACTAGTTCGTGAAATATGTATACAACGAGCAGCTTCTCTTAGTTCTGGGACTTTCAAACGGTCTAAATAATGATTCGCCTGCACTAAATCATCTCTAGTTATGTATACCAAAGATGCTGGCAGAGAATCACTACGTCCTATAGACATCTCCGTTAAAGTGCCTTGTGCGAAAACTATAGATTTCAGATCTATAGCTGCGGAATGAGATAGGTAAGACAGGCAGAGGAAGAGGCAGACAGAGGCAGACAGAGACAGAACCACGCAATCTTATCCAATATAAATTACATTCTATCAACAGGAGTTAAACCTAATAAAGTCATACCGTTATACAAAACTTGTTTGGCAGAAGAGTATAAAGCTAATCTAGCAACGGCAACATCCTTCTCTTGACCAGCAACCCATAAAATATCATAACAAGTAGATACAATATGAGTTAAGTTGAATAAGTAAGTAACCACAGTTGAAGGTTCGTGATTTTTAACAGCTCTCTTTAAGATTTCAGGATATTGAGCAATAGTTCTGATTAAATTCAATGCACATTCTTCAGTTAATAAATCATAATTAGCATTTACCATATCTTCTTTAGTATATTGGGATTTTCTTTCAACTGATGATAATCTTGAATGAGCATATTGTAAGTAAGGACCAGTATCACCTTCAAATGATGTCATTCTATCCCATTTAAATTCATAATTATTAATCTTTTTACTTTGCATATCTTGAATCATAACAGCAGAAATACCAACTAAATCAGCAATCTTTTCAGGATTTTCAATTTGGGCATATTTTTCTTCATTCTTTTTCATAACTTCATGCATTTTATCCTTAGTTTCTTCTAAAATATTATCTAAGAAAACAACAGTTCCTTTTCTAGTTGACATACCTAAAACCATACCGAAGTTTTCATGAATTAATCTATTTGACCATTCATAACCCATTTGTTTTAAGATTTCAAAGAATTGGGCAACATGTAAATCTTGTTGAGAAGCAATAACATAGATCATTTTATCGAATTTATAAGTTTCGTAACGTTTAATAGCTTCACCAACATCACGAGTTAAGTAAATTGAAGTACCATCAGATTTTTGAATTAAACATTTACCTAACTTCTTATTATATTTTGATAAATCAATTAATTTAGCTCCTCTATCTTCATGAAGTAAACCTTTTTCTTCGAAAACCTTTATAACATCAGTAACGGTACTTTTAGAAACTTGTGATTCACCAGAATAAACATCGAATTTGATGTTAAGACGTTTATAAGTTTCAATATATTTGGCAATGGATAAATCTCTGAATTTCTTCCATAAAGCAAGAGCTTCTTCATCATCATCTTCCATTTTTTTGAAATAAAGTCTAGCTTGTTCATGAATTGGTGAATTTTCTCCTTCTTCAGTAGCATCTTTGTTGATTTTAACATAAACATCGAATAAATGATTAATTGGATCTTTATCTAAAGCTTCAGCACTACCATATTTTTCAAAACCAACAGCTAAAATACCAAATTGTTTTCCCCAATCACCTAAATAGTTAATTCTGGAAACAGACCATCCAAGTCTTTCATATAAATTGGCAAGGAACCCACCAATAATGGTAGATCTTAAATGTCCAGCATGGAAAGGTTTAGCAATATTTGGTGATGAAAATTCAATAACTAATTTCTTATTGATTCCCATTGGGATGGCACCATAATTTTCTTTACCTTGCAAAGTAGATTTGATCAATAAGTTGAATAATAAACTGTTACTGGCATAAAATTGTAAGAAAGGACCTTCAGATTTGATTTCTTTAAAGTATTTACCTTTTTCGAATTTTTCAGCCCATTCACTGGCTTTTTCCTTTGGATTAATACCTTTTAATCTTAATCTTGGAACTGGAATGATTAAATCCCCTTTATCTAAAGTGTTTGGGATATCTAAACTTTCAAAAATGATTTTCTTATCAACATTTGATAATTTGTGTAATTCATCAGTAATGTAGTTTCTTAATAAATCTAAAACACTATGTTCAGGGTAAGAATTTTCAATGGAAGAAGGTTGAGTTAATCCCAACTTTCCTAATTGTTCGGAAATTATTTTAATATCAGCCATTTTATGAAGATTTTTGAGTGGGTTCAAAAAATGTTTCATCAACTGAAAAATTTTCGATGAGGATTAAAGATGAGGAATGAGTCAAAAGGTTTTGAGTGAGGATGAGGTAAGGGGTGAGGTTGCAGGGGACAGTTTGTAGAGGGTGTTAAGAAGATAGGGGTGGATTATAGCTTTCTAATGAATCTAATGAACAGGGGGGTTGTCGAAGAAAGGTGAAGAAGGGATGAAATTGATTGAAATTTGATTCATGACCTAAACTTCCCATCAAGTGAATATTGGGGTTTCTCTACTTCTTATATGAACAGCTTTCTCTCACTAATCCATCTGTTGGGTCATGGTTCCTGTTATCTTTAAGGATCCAAAATCGCATTTCTCAAATAGATCATGGACCAGAAGATCCAGAGTTTGACTGATATGGGGTTTTCCCCCGATCAAGCTAAAGAAGCTTTGACCATGACCAATAATGACGTAGAGAAAGCCATTGGGTTCTTATTAGGAGAAGTTAGTGAACCCAACTATGCTGTCATTTCCAATAAAGATGATGTACCAGATCTTGAAGAATTAAAACATAAGCAAGTTACCATATATAAATCACCTTCAGAATCACAAGAGCCAAAAGAAACATCACCTCCCATGTTACCTAGTAGGGATAGACCTACAGAATATGAAGAAACCAATTGGAATAGTAGACCAGTATCATCCCAAGTTTCAATTAGTGAACAATCAGATTCAGGTTCAGAAGAATTAGCATTACCTCCATTAAAACCAAGAAATAAAGATGAACCACTAGTGATTTTACTGTCTGATACCGGGAGATTCTCCAATTGGGTACCTATCATCATCCAAGCATTATGTGAGATCGATGAAGTCAAATATAAACTCCAAAGACCTTTAAAATCACATTTAGGTTCCAAGATCAAACATATTGTTGATGAAATGGATAATTTGAATCATAACTATACCTTAAATGATATTCTTTTGGAAAATGAAGATATGTTGGATTATGATGAATTCATTAGTAAAATCTATGAATTCATTAATGATTTATATGAAGATGAATATGAAGATAAGTTCTTCCAAAAACTTACCAAGAGTAAAGTACAAAGTTTAAATGATGTTGGAAATGGCGACGAGACTGAACATGGTCTTGAATTATTTCAAATCGATAGTGATTCTAAGTATTCAAGTCTTTACCAAACATTTAATGAAATGTTTTGGGGTAAAAATTTAGAAACTCTTGGTGATATTCAGTTCACTAACACTGCCGATGTATTAACTATAATATATCTTGGAGAATACGGTGAGTTTAATGATAGACCAATAGTGTTATCAGATATCTTCTACCCTGATTATTATTCAGATAAGCAACTTCCAAAAATAATCGAAAAGCATGAAAAATTCAAACAATTGGATTCTTATAAGAAAGAGTTAGCCAATAAATCCATGAAATTAACAGTTTTTCAAGGTAAAAAGATCAATAATTTCTTAGAACAAAGTAAAAGTTTCATTCAAGATGATGATATTTTACTGACATTGAATAATGTTAGTGAGAAAATTGCCGAAGAGAAATCAAAGATTAATCTGGAATTATCTGAATTGATTAAAACTCTTAGTGAAACCAATGTTAAGAATAATAAAAGTTATGATTTTGAAGGTTTACCTCCTTACAAATTATTGAGTGTGATAATCAATGAATTTGAATATTTCCATTACTTGAAGAAGACGGACCAATGGGTACATGTTATCATATCCAGGAATTTGGATATTCAACAAGAGTTTATTACTTTTGAAGATGTTAGTTCTATTATTTATGAGATGAGTAGTCAAAAGACTATCTCCCCATGTTTAGTATATTGTAAGCTTGAGAAGTTGAAAGAGACTTTAGAAGCACCAATTTCCAATGATCAAGAACCAAAAGAATCACAGGACGAACAAAAAGAACAAGAGCAGAAAGATCCAGCATCAAAAGAACAAGCACCAGACGAAGCCATGGAAGATATACAGACGGAAAATAATCTCATTGATATTTAGTATATAAGGAATAGATTTTCGCAGCCTAAGCTATTATGCGCTTATGATTCTTTTTCACTTTTCTACTTCCTGATCCTTGACTCACCAATATAAAAGGTGAAAATCCTTCTGGTTGAAGAATTATTATAAAATGGGTCAATTTGATGATGCTTATGAATTCATTCATCAGTTTGATGGCGATAAATCGTTAGATTTAGATATCAGTGATAGTGAGAAACAGATTGAGATAAAGAAGATTTATTCTAAAATTGATTTAAGGATCCTTACTATTCTTTCAGTGATCTATTTCTTTCAATTTTTAGATAAATCTTTAATTAACTATGCTGGAGTCATGGGGATTAAAGATCATTTGGATCATCCTAGTCAATTCAGTGATTTAGGTACTATTTTATATGTGGGGTATATAATCTGTGAACCATTTGTAACTGTTGGATTTCAGAAATTACCTTTTGGGAAACTTTTTGGAGGTTCTATTATCTTGTGGGGAGTATTAGTGATGTTACATACAGCATGCTTGAATTATTCAAGTTTAATGGCCATTAGAGCATTATTAGGAGCAGCAGAATCAACTGCTGTTACGGGGGTTTTAATATGTAACGGGATGTGGTATTCTCATAAACAACAATTATCAAGATTTGGAATTATTACATGTCAAGTTAGTACGGCAACAATTGTTGGAAGTCTTATGTCTTTTGGGTTTCAACATGTTGATAGCACGAAAACTTCTTTAGATAGTTGGCAAATCATGTTTTTACTCATGGGAGGTATTACTATGATATTTGGTGTTTGTGTTTTGGTTGTATTACCTGATAATCCCATGAGCTGTAAGTTTTTGAATAAACAAGAGAAATTGTTATTATTAGAACATTTGAAAGGTAATCAAACGGGTGTTGAGAACAAGACATTTAAAGTTTCCCAAATCAAAGAATATTTGATGGATAAACAAACTTGGTTGATTCATATTCTAACTATTATCACCATGATTCCTACTGGAGCTATCAATACATTTTCAGTGACTATAATTGGTACTTTTGGATTTGATAGTAAACAAGCAGCTCTAATGCAAATGCCTGTGGGAGTTTCCTCATTCATTGCCATCATTGTTCCTATGTATTTAATTGTTTATTTCAAAGATAGACATAGAACTTTGATATTCATTCTCCTCTTGTTAATAGCTATTGTGGGATATTTCATGTTGATTTTCAGTAAGAATAAAGTAGCTAACTTATTTGCAGTTTATTTTGGTAATGCAGGTACTTGTGTTATCACATTGATTTATTCATGGAACAATAGAAATACTGCAGGTTATACCAAAAGATTAGCACGGAATTGTTTTACTATGATCTGTATCGCTATTGGATGTTTAATAGGACCTCAATTATTTAAGACTGATATCGGTAGATACCTTCCAGCCAAAATTGCCCTTTTAGTTATCAGTTTCGTATCCATACCTTTAGTAGCAGTCTTGGGATTAGTTTCAAGAAGAGAAAATATCAAAAGAGATAACTTTTCTGAAAAGCAGCATGATGACTTTTATGGGAATTTCGGTACTGATTACCAATACAAGGATTTGACTGATATCCAAAATATTCATTTCAGATATGGATATTAAGTGAAATATACTAATTTTATTATAGGTAACACATCTACATCTCCTTCTCTTCTCCTACTCTTCTTCTCCCCCCTCTCCATTTAACCACACCTTTCAACCGTTTGCAGCCATAAATTCTCCACACACGACCTCAACTAGTGCGAATTTGTGGCCAAAAAGATTAGTGAGCGAAAGCATTCAAAGGATTAAGGAATGACTGACATGCAAGTTGACGTACCACCCATGGGTTCAATCGATGAAGGGTTATACTCTAGACAATTGTATGTTTTGGGTAAAGAAGCAATGATGAAAATGCAAAATGCCAATGTTTTAATTATTGGTTTAAAAGGATTAGGTATTGAAATTGCTAAGAATATTGCTTTAGCAGGTGTTAAATCTTTAAGTTTATATGATCCTACCACCATTGAAATACAACATTTATCATCACAATTCTTCTTAACTGAACAAGATATTGGTAAGAAAATCGATGAAGTTTCATCAACCAAATTAAGTGAATTGAATCAATATGTTCCAATTTCAATTTTATCAGATTTAAGTGAATCAAATTTATCACAATTCAAAAGTATTGTTGTAACTGATTTATTAAGTTTAGAAGATCAAATTAAATTAAATGAATTTACTCATAAAAATGATATTGGATTCATTCAAGCAAGTATTAGAGGATTATTTGGACAATTATTTGTAGATTTAGGTGATAACTTTACAGTTATTGATCAAACTGGTGAAGAACCATTAAATGGAATAGTTTCTGATATTGATAAAGATGGTACAGTTACTATGTTGGATGATTCAAGACATGGATTAGAAGATGGAAATTATGTTAAATTTAAAGAAGTTGAAGGTATGCCTAAATTAAATGATAGTGAAAAACCTTTTAAAATTGAAGTTTTAGGACCTTATGCTTTTAAACTTGTTGATTTTGATCCTTCAGTTTATGGAACTTATGTTAAAGGAGGTCTTTATCAACAAGTGAAAATGCCAGTTAATTTGAAATTTCAAACTTTAGCTCAACAATTGAAAACTCCAGAATTCGTTATTAGTGACTTTGCTAAATTTGATAGAGTTAATACTTTACATTATGGGTTCCAAGCCTTAGGAGGATTTCAAGTTAAAAATAATGGGAAATTACCAAAACCTTATAATAAAGAGAATTTTAATGAATTATTAGAATATGCTAAACAAATTAAAACTGCTCAACCAATTGTTGAAGAAGATCATGAATTAGATGAAAAATTACTTGAAAATTTATGTTATCAAGCAACTGGTGATGTTCCAGGTACTAATGCATTCTTTGGAGGGTTAATTGCTCAAGAAGTTTTAAAATGTTGTTCTTCAAAATTCGGTCCAGTCAAACAATTCTTTTATTTTGACTCTTTGGAAAGTTTACCTGATATCAAACAATTCCCAAGAACTGAAGAAACTACCAAACCTTTAGGTACAAGATATGATTCACAAATTGCTGTTTTCGGTAAAGAATTTATTGAAAAAGTTCAAAATTTAAAGATCTTTTTAGTTGGTACTGGTGCCATTGGTTGTGAAATGTTAAAAAATTGGGCTATGATGGGTTTAGGTTCAGGTCCTGAAGGTAAAATTTTCATTACTGATAATGATTCCATTGAAAAATCCAATTTAAATCGTCAATTCTTATTTAGACCAAAAGATGTTGGTAAAAATAAATCAGAAGTTGCTAAATTATCAGTTGAAGTGATGAATCCTAACTTAAAAGGTAAAATTACTGCTATGATTGATAAAGTTGGTAATGATACTGAAGATATCTTCAATGATAAATTCTGGAATGATTTAGATTTAGTTACTAATGCTTTAGATAATGTTGATGCTAGAACATATATTGATCGTAGATGTGTTTTCTACAAAAAACCATTATTAGAATCAGGTACTTTAGGTACTAAAGGTAATACTCAAGTTATTATTCCAAACTTAACTGAATCTTATTCATCATCACAAGATCCTCCAGAAAAATCAATTCCTTTATGTACTTTAAGATCATTCCCTAATAAAATTGATCATACAATTGCTTGGGCTAAATCATTATTCCAAGGATATTTTGCTGAAAATCCTGAAAGTGTTAACTTATATTTAAGTCAACCAAATTATGTTGAACAAACTTTAAAGCAAAATCCTGATATCAAGGGAACTTTGGAAAATATTTCTAATTCTCTTAATAAGAGACCTTATACTTTTGAAGATTGTGTTAAATGGGCAAGAGAACAATTCGAAGTCAAATATAACCATGAAATTAAACAATTATTATATAACTTCCCTAAAGATGCTAAAACTTCCAATGGAGGTAATTTCTGGTCAGGTCCAAAGAGAGCTCCTGAACCTTTAGTTTTCGATATCAATAACAAAAATCATTATGATTTTGTTGTTAGTGGTGCTAACTTACTTGCATTCATTTATGGATTAAAACAAAGTAATGAAGCTACTGTTGAATATTATGAAAAAGTATTGAATGAAATCAAATTTGATGAATATGTTCCAAAATCTAATGTTGCTATTGCAGCTAATGATGATGAAGCTAAAGAACAAATGAATTCTTTAAACAATACTATTGATGATGATGAACTTAAAAAAATCGCTGGTTCTTTACCTGAACCAAGTACTTTAGCTGGTTATAGATTAACTCCAGTAGAATTTGAGAAAGATGATGACACTAATCATCACATTGAATTCATTACTGCAGCTTCAAATTGTAGAGCTGAAAATTATGGTATCGAAACTGCTGATTATTCTAAAACTAAATTTATCGCCGGTAAAATTATTCCTGCCATTGCTACTACTACTGCTTTAGTTACAGGTTTAGTTTGTTTGGAATTATATAAAGTTTTAGATTCATCTAAAATCATCGAAGATTTCAAGAATGGATTCATTAACTTGGCTTTACCATTCATTGGTTTCAGTGAACCAATTCAATCACAAAAGAAGAAATATAATGATAAAGAATTTGATCAAATTTGGGATAGATTTGAAATTAATGGTGATGTTACTTTACAAGAATTAATTGATCATTTGAAAGATAAAGAAGGGTTGGAAATTACCATGTTATCATATGGAGTTTCTTTATTATATGCTTCATTTTATCCTGCTAAAAAATTAAAGGAAAGATTACCTTTACCATTAACTAAAGTTATTAAAGAAGTTACTAAGAAAGATATTCCTGATCATGTTAACAATTTAATCTTTGAAATAGTTTGTGATGATGAAAATGGTGAAGATGCTGAAGTTCCATATATCTGTGTTAAATTGTAGAGAGATATAAAGTTATACAAAATATATTTTGATTAATTCATCACTTGTCCACGACTTATATGAACTGAGTTAGTAGTAATTCCCAAAAGTTCTGTACTATGACTGATTAATATCATGGTGATACCAAGATCTTTATTTAATTGAACCAATAAATCTTTAATTAAATTGAAATTTTGTGTATCAAGATTACTAGTACATTCATCTAAGATCAAGATCTTTGGATTTCTGATAACAGCTCTTACAATAGCTAATCTCTGTAATTGACCACTTGAGATTAATGAATTCTCTGTTAATGATCCAATATTAGTTTGAAGTCCTTCAGGTAATGAGTTAATGAAGGATTCAATGTTACAGGATTGTAAATAATCGTTGATATTAGTGTTCATTAATTGTTCTTTAGTTAATCCATAGGTTAAATTATCATAGATGGTACCTTCAAAGAAAATAGGATTTTGTGGAACAATTGAAACATATTCTCTCAACCATTGAATATCGATATTATTGATTTCAGAATTATTGATAGTAATATTACCATCATATCCACCATATAATCTAGTTAAAAGGTTAATTATGGTGGATTTACCTGAACCACTTTCTCCTATAATACCGAAAATATCACCAGCTCTGATTTTGAAATTGACATTTCTTAATCCATGACTATTGGAGTTGTAATTGAAGTTAACATTAGAAAACTTAACCATTTCCTCTTGATTGACGGTCTTTGGGATTTCATGGCCACTGATTTCAACTGGTGATGAAGGACTGGCTAATAATTTCATAATATATGTAGCACATCTTTGACCTCTTGTTATATCAGGTAATTCATTCATTAACATTGAAGCATTACTGAATGTCATTATCAATAAGGTAACCACTTGTAAGAATTGCAATCTACTATAAGTTCTAGTACCTACTAATCTTAACCCATAATAAAGAAGAACTGTAGTACCTAAAGTAGTAACAAGTTCAGTTAAAGCATAAGAAATTCCACTATGTAAAGCTCTTGAATGAGCAACTTTCAATACACTAGCAGCTTGGGCATCAAACTTTTCATCAAAGTAAGGTTTTAAGTTCAATGAGTTGATTGTCTTGATACCATTAATCATATCGAAATTTAAAGCTTCTAAGTTATTGATTTGATCTTTATAAGAAGTTTCCCTCTTTTGTAAGATCCTAGAATATAAAGCAGTAACTACAGCAACCACTACAACGAAAACAATTCCACATAATGATAATCTCCATCCAATAGCTAAAGCAAAAGCTGAACCGATTAAAACCAATAAGATAATTGTGATAGATACCGATAAGAATTTAGAAATCATGGTTCTTAAATCTCTAGTATCATTCATTAAAAGGGCATTGATTTCACTTGGTCTATTACTTTCGTTATCAAAAAAGGATAAATCTTGTTCATTAATTTTCATCAAAGATAATCTTCTTAATTTGTTAACCCATCTTTCACTTGCAACTCCCAATAAGAAATTAGATAAGTAGTAACTAACACCATTAATGATAGCTACACCAATAACAATACAAGACCAAACTTTCAATTTACTTGATAAATTAATACCCATTGATGTACTAACCATATTATCCATTAAACGAGCAAATAAGTATGAAAAGATTGGATTACTAACAGCATGGATTAAACAGAAGATACCTCCAAGGAAGATGAACACTTTAGCATCAATAGTCTTTAAACAATATTTCAAAATCTTCCAAATACCATAAATTTCTTCACCTTCTTTCACAACAACAGGGCTCATGGTCTTCAACCCATGGGCATCTTTCAAATAATTCAAGTTGGAGAATTTATTCTTAGTTTCTAAAGATTTAGAATCAATAGATTCATCAGAAGAAATACTGAAATGTCTACTGGAAACAGTACTTAAATGAGCATCTTTGATTAATTGTTCATCTTTCAAATCCTTCATGAACCCTTTATTTCTAACTCTACCATCTTCCATGATATAAACGAAATCATCAGATTGGATTTGATCTAACTGATGAGTTATATAAATGGTAGTTTTACCTTGTCTCCAAGTTTTAATAGCCCTGAATAAGATATTTCTACTGAGATCATCTAAAGCACTTAAACCTTCATCGATGATCAAAATAGGAGTATCACGTAATTTAGCTCTAGCGATAGAAATTCTTTGTTTTTCACCTCCTGACAATTTTGAATTAGCTATTGGTTGATTTAAATCCTCTCCTAATTTGTTGACTAACTTATCTAACAATGAAAATTCGATAACTTCTTCAAAAACTTCTTGTGGAATAGCTTCAATAGATTCATATTGATCTAAAACAGCCATACCCAAATTCTCTTTCAAAGAAAGGTTGAAAATATTAGGATTCAGTTGTACCAAAGTAATGTTCTTATTAATCCATTTATCATCCAAAGTAGTAATATCGTAACCATCAATTAACAATTTACCTGAACTTGGCTGATAAAAATTCATAACCAATTGGGACAATGTGGATTTACCACTACCGGATTTACCAATAACGAAGTTGAAATCATTAGCTTGAAATTTCAAATTCACATTCTTCAAGGTAATCTCTTGTTTGTTGTTGTACTTGAAAGAAACATCTTGGAATTCAATTTCTCCATTACACCAATTAGGTGATGTCTTGGAAACAGATCTGAAAGCCGCACTCGAACTTCCAGATTCTCCAAGAGATGCAACATCATTGGAATTTAAGGCAATAAACGCAGAAAGTTTAGAAACTGCAGCTTTACCACGGTAGAATTCACTCATAACATCAGAAAGTAATCTTAAAGCTTCAGCTAACAATAAACAAGCAGAAAATGCAGTGAAAACTCCATTAATATCGACTTTTCTCAATCTAATCATAGTATTACCAAACCAGAACCCTTGAACAAACATTAATAACCCTAAGACTCTTACTAAACCAAGATTCATGAAAACTACATTTTGTAATTTATAATTGAAACTTGAACAGTTATTGATCAAATTATGAAAGTTCTTGATATCTGAAGACTTACCATTAAATAATCTTGGAATTGATGGGTTTAAAATCAACCAATTAATGACTTTAGATGATTTGGAACTATACAAATTCTCTTTATCAGCAAATTTATAACTGAACTTACCAGCAAGATATCCACCTAAGATCAAAACTGGAGTTAAAGCAAAAATAACTAAAGTTACAGACCATGAAAAAACCATTGCTACTATGAATAAAGAAATTCCAGTTACAATACATTGGATGAACATGGCAACAACTTCAGCATTACAAGCTCTGAATTCTTCAATACATCTGTTCAACTGTGTTACTTCACCATTAAAATTTTTGAAATTTTCAATCCATTCAATTTTGGACTTATTCAAAATCTTATCGAAAATCACAGCCCTTACTCTTTTTTGTTGATTTTCACCATTCTTAAACCATAAATAACAGATAAAGATATTAGTTATCAGTTTAATAATTCCAAGAACTAATAAGACAATACAATAAATCCCTACATCTTTTATAAATTTATTAAAGGTGAGATCATAAATTGCATAGTCACTTAATTTGGTGAAAAGTCTACCATAGACAATAGTTTCAACCGGTGTACATAAAGCATTTATTACACACACTATAACTCCCGGTACTATCAAAAGAAAATCTCTAGCAATAGTAAAAGAGAAAACATTTCTTTTCTTAAATTTTCCAATTGATTCGCTTTCTAGAGTTGTTAACTCTATGTTTGCTTTATATTTATCCTGGAAAGGGTCCATTATCAAAGTCAATGAATGAACAAATAGAAAAACTTAAATATAAATTAGAGAAATTCCTACCTAACCTTGATCTTTATATATAAAATAATTTAAGGATTTAAAGCAAAAGCCACTGGCTCAATTAGGAAATGTAATTGATTTTTTTTTACCACATCATAGTTAATTGGTAACGAATTCCTGAATATGCAAAAGGGTAAAAAAATAATTGCATATTTCGGATTAGTATGTTTCAGCCAATGCTCGAATTACCGTTTTGGGACGATTCAATGGATCGAAAATTGTCGCAAAGTTAATTCTTGATAATTTCTTATTTGCAGTAACACTAGGGATTGGCTACATTTTAATACAACCTACTTGAGAAGCGATAATAGGCCAATAGCGATACGAGCCAAGTAAAAAAGAAATCAAATAAATTTTTCTGCAAGCCATGTAAATTTTTAAACTTTAATCCTACCTACTTTTCTTGTTTAACGGTGATGAAATTGATAATTCGTTATCTAATTCATCTAAGTAATTAAGGGAAGATTTTGAAGTTTTTAAATTTTTCAAATCTTCTATTAAAATATTCTGATGTTTAACAATCATTTGTAATTTATCAATCTCTATATTATGAGGATTTCTATAAGAATTGAAAACAACATTGGTTGTTAATAATGACCCAATAATTAAAGTAATCAAGAAAAATATTGATTTCCAACTAATTGGTTTTATAAATCCATTTATTATGTCAGCAAAGATTTCGGCTGTGATCTTTGACTTTCCGATTAATTGAGGGTCTCTATTCATACATTTCATCCAATTAGTACATTTGTCTTCTAAAATTGGTGGGACTTTAGATTCATCACATTTATTTCTATAATAATGTCTTGAACATTTAGATATTTCTTGTAAAGTGTCGGATATATATAATTGTAGTTTGTTATTGATATCGGATTTGATGGTTTGAATGAAGATGATTATGAAATAGCATATTAATCCGATAATTATTATATTGAAGATCAATTGTAAGTATAATGATAGCACATATGGAATGTTTGAATCAGTTACTATTCTATTAATCAAAGGCTCATGTAGTATTTCATCGTATTTATTTTGACTATCGTTAATTCTATTTGATCTGATTGATTCATCAGAAGAATCAAAATAATCTTTGAAATTCTTTACTTCTTTGGTGGGACTGAAATTGACTTTCTTAGGACTATTACCCGATTGTCGTTTAATGATTGACTTGGGTGTAGATTCACTCCGTATATCGTAATTATCAAATGTACTATTCATGTTTTGATTTTTGCTCGCTTCTCAATTTGGTCACAAGATGATGGATGAGGAAAGATGTAACACGAACAAACAAAGATGGGATAAGAACAAACGAAGGTGGACCACGAAGAACCTAAAGGTGGAACATGGCCATGTGGTAGGTGACAAAATATGGGAGGTTGGTGAACTGAAATAAGATATACGGCAATAATTCTGTGAGTGTTCTACTCAGTGTTTTATTTGTAATCTCTATGTTTGTCGTCTCGATAATCCCTCAATCAAACACGCTAGTACATCTTGACGCTTACTAATCTCTCCCTCTAAGTACTTCAGATGTATCAATTGATATCATTTAACGGAAATGTGCACTGGGAATCAATTCCCTCTCTCCCACGTACTTGAACAACTTACTATCAAATTCTTGTTTCATATATTCACCATAGCCCTCTTAACAAGCAATCGGAATCCCTTTGCGCCGCCCTTTGTATTAATAATATCACCACCACTGCACTAAAGCTATTCTTTGATATCTCAAAAAAACTTACATGGGGATTTCCTAATTGGGATTTTCCCGGATTTGATTATAAAGAACTATTACAAAGCATTGAATATAAATAGCTGAAAATTTTACCTTTAAAACATCAAGATATAAAGATGTCTAAGAGTGTTTTAATCACAGGAGCTAATAGTTATGCTGGTATTTATGCCATTATCAAATTTGTCAAAGAAGGGTACCAAGTTCGTACTACTATGAGAGATTCCACAAAATTTCAAGAGTTCAGAACCGTTATCCAAAAAACTGCTAACTTTACTGATGAACAAGCCAATGCTATTGAATTCTTAGAAGGTGATTTAGGAAATAAAGAAAGTTGGGACAAAGCTGTTGAAGGGGTTACTAATGTTGTCCATATTGCTTACCCAGTTATTCAAGGAGTTCCTTTGGACCAACTTTACGAACCTGCAGTTGAAGGTACCTTACATTTACTCAAGAAATGTATCGAATCCCCTTCTGTTAAACATTTCGTTTTCTGTTCTAGTTTTGCTACTGTTGGTTTCAACGATGATTGGGAAGATGGTCCTGATCACGTGATTACTGAAGATGATTGGACTAAGATTGACAGTCCTTTAACCGATGGTTATATTCAAAGTAAGATCATTGTAGAAAAGAAAATGTTTGAAGTAGTAAGGGGTGATGAAAATTTAAAATCTGCCCATCCAATTACTTTCAATGTTATTAATCCTTTTGGAATTGTTGGACCTGTTCCTGTGGGATTCACTAGATTGAATGCTTTTTCAGCCATTTTGAAAACAGTGTTCACCGGAGAAGCTGAAGCAGTCCATAACCTTTATTTCAACACTACTGATGTTAGAGATCTCGCTGCAAGTTTCGTTAAAGCTATTGAAAACCCTGAGACGTATGATCAAAGAATTCTGGTTCTTAATCCAGAAGAAGTCAGCATGCCTTACGTTATTGATTTATACAAAAGAACATTCTCGAAGGAATTGACTGATAAGTATCCTGATAAATTTACTGATATTTGGTTAAAATCCAGAAAGGTCAATGTCGACAAAGCCATCAAGCTTTTAGATTATAAACCGGTTCCAAATGATGAAACCTTGATCGCTTTAGGTAAAGGTTTATATGATGTACTTGGTGTCAAGTATTAAGCTTATGCTAAACTTTTTTTTTGTTTATACAGGTGCTATGTTTTCAGCCGTATATATTTTTTTAGTTATTTCAATGTAAGTTTTCCATAAATCAAATTGCTGACATATAGGATCTGTCTCAATTCGGTTACGCCGATTTCCCTTTTTGGTCATATTTTCGGATTAACAGTTACTTCCGCATAAGTATATATATGCGTGAATTCTCACACAGCGGTTAAACAGCAAAAATGTCAAAAAAGGTCTTGATTACGGGGGCAAACAGTTATGTTGGTATTTATACCATCATCAAATTTGTCAATGAAGGGTATGATGTTCGTACTACTATGAGAAACCCATCAAGATTCGAAGAAACAAGAGAAATGATAAGAAAGACCGCCGGATTCACGGAAAAACAAGCTTCCGAAGTAGAATTCTTAGAAGGAGATTTAGATAGTGGTGAAGGTTGGGATAAAGCCATAGATGGTGTTGATTATGTAGTACATATTGCTTATCCATTCATTAATGGTGTGCCATTGGAAGAGCTTTATAAACCAGCAGTTGAAGGATCATTACATGTTTTGAAGTTAGCTATTGATTCACCTACAGTGAAACATTTTGTGTTCTGTTCAAGTTTCGCTGCTGTTGGATTCAATGATGACTGGGAAGATGGACCTGACCATATTATTACCGAGGAAGATTGGACTAAATTGGACAGTCCTTTAGCTGATGGATACATGAAGAGTAAGGTTATTTGTGAAAAGAAGATGTGGGAATTGGTCAGAAGCGATGAAAATTTAAAGGCTCCTCATCCAATCACATTCAATGCTATCAATCCTTATGGTATTGTTGGTCCACTTCCTGTTGGATTTACTAGATTGAATGGACTCCAACCAATTTTAAAAACTATCTTCACTGGTGAAGCAGAAAAAATATTCAATGGGTATTTGAACACCACTGACGTAAGAGATCTTGCGGCTAGTTTTGTTAAAGCCATTGAAGAACCTAAAACTTATGATCAAAGGTTTAATTTACTCAATCCTGAAGAAATTAGTATTCCACAAATCATTGAAATTTATAAGAAGACTTTTCCTGCTGAATTGACCGACAAGTATCCAAAAGAGTATACCGAAGTTTATTACAAATCCAGAAAGATCAGTGCAGATAAAGCTTTCAAGCTTTTAGATTATAAACCAATTTCAAATGAAGAGACTTTGATTGCTTTAGCCAAAGGTCTTTATGATATGCTCGGTTATAAGTATTAAATAGTGATCAGAAAGAGTTATTTCGTATCTTTAACCTCTTTCACGTCTCTTAAATTTCGCAATGGATTCGTTATCTAAGATAAAATCATTCAGGAATGCCACCGTTAAAGTACAGAAACCCAAGGCTAAGATAAAGAAACCAACATATGGAGGATTAAAAGATTTACAACCATCAATAAAACCAGGCTTGGATCTTATATTTATAGGTTTTAATCCTGGAATTGAATCATCTCGATCGCAACATCATTATGCTCACCACAGTAATGCATTTTGGAAATTATTTAATGAAGCTAAGATTCTTGAAAAATCCTTACGCCACCAATCTAGAGATATTGACCCTGACGATAAACTTCTAAAGAGTCTTCTCAAACAGTGTAAAGCTGAAAATGATTTTCAATTGGTGGATTATAACATAGGCTTCTCTGATTTAGTATTGAGATGTACCAGATCAGCACTGGAATTATCAATGGCTGAGAAGTTAGAAAACGTACCGAGACTTTTACAAGAGTTCAAGGTAGCCAAACCTAAGAAAGTTGCCATAATAGGAAAAGGAATTTGGGATGTGTTCATTAAATATTTACAAGAAAAGTCGCCCATTCAATATGGATTACAACCAAAATCAATAGTTGAAAAATTAATTGATATTGATATTGAAATCTATGTTTTTCCTAGTACATCAGGATTAGCTGCATCTATGAGTTATCAACAAAAATTATCATTATGGCAAGGATTATATGAATAAATTATTTCCAAATCTTTGTAAAACTCTTATCTAAATCGTTATTGAATTTGGTCAAGTTTTCATCATTCATATCTTCTCCATATTGACCAAAATTCTTGGTGAATAAATGATCAACTAAAAATCGTATTTTATCACAATGAGTAATATTATAACAATCTTCGTAGTATAATTTTTGGAGGGCATCCTTTTGAATCTCCATACATTTCTTATTCTGTTTGACTTGATTTTGACATCCATCAAGATTTGAAAAGTCCATTTTCTTAAAACAATCAATCACTTTCAATTGTAATTCACTACAATTTATCATAGAAACATTTCTAAGATCGTTTTTCTTCTTATAAACTTCAAATTCATAACTATAGGGTTCTTTAATTGATGATAACTTTTTATTCACTAATTTTTCATGAGGAGATATTTCATATTTATTAGCTTGCTTACTATCGGGATTATTTTCTTTGAAGAAATCTTTTAAGTCTTCAGGTAATTCCTTCTCTAGTTCTTCAGTCTCTTTAGTATTATTCCACCAAAGCATCTTGATGCGACTAAATTCTCAAGTCAAATGCGCACTAGAAATGCATTGAGAGTGTTATATTTCATTACATCATTAATCATTATGAACGATCTAAAATACCTTCAAAGATCTTTGAAATCTCTATTTCAATAGCAACATCATCATTTCTGTAAATTTTGGAGATTAAAATCATTCTTAATCGAGAAACTATGGACAAGATTCTTACAAATTGAGTTGGTTGCAACAATTTCTCATCATGTAATAAAGCAATTCGAACATCAATGTATTGAACACATTGGAAGATCCCTGATTCAGAATCGAACTTGGGGTAAAATTCGAAATAATCTTCTAAATCATTTAAGATCTTGATGAAATATTCTATATTATTATGAGATGACACTGATATTGACCTCCATATTAACTTCAAGATTTGTTTTAATTCAACTATCAATTCTGTTAATTCAAACCGAATCTCTCCTGATTGAGTCTTGACAAATTTCCTCTGAAGTTTTAATAACTCTTCATCAATATAATTAACAAATTTACTTTGTTGCGACAAAGAAATCGAATCATGAGAATTCAACTCATCTTTCACCAACTCATATTCTTCTTCAAACGATGATGTAATAGTAGGAACATCTTTGATTTCAAAATCATCCATTCCATTAGTATTTACATGTGCCACATCAATTGCTTGTGATAAATCATGCGATTTATTGTTATCAATAACTTCATCATCTTCATCACTAGAAATGCCCGGATTCAAATCAATATCAAATCCCCCTTGAGGTAATTCTTTCACTTCTTCGTCACCTTGTGGATGTTCAGGAGATGGTGGGATGGAAGTCATTGGTTAATTATTGCGTAATGAGGCCGATTCGCGATAAGAAAAAGAAATATATCCTCTCACAGACTTGACTTGTGATAACGATAATTTCACATCATTTATATGATTTTTAAACGTTTTTAAATCGTTGAAAACTTCATATATAAAGATATTTGATACCTCAGTTAAAGTCTGAATTTAGAGAAAACGTGAAAAGTTCCAGAATCATAGTTTATAAAAATGCCTGTTAGTGAAAGGGAAGTTGATTTAAAAACTCCAATTTATACATCACCAAAGAAATCAATAGTTAATACCAACTCATACCCCAACGAGCCCAATGAACCAAATGAAACAAACAACACCAAACATTCCAACAGCAGTTATAATCAGTTACGTCATAAACAACCAAATTATTCCAACATATATTTAAGACCTGATTGTAAATTTCAAGGTTTACAACAAAGTGGTAAAGCCAAATATAGTATTAAAGTTGAGTTTAAAACTGTCGATTTAAGAAACTCTCTTGTTGTAGGGTTCTTACAAATTAACGGGTTAACTGATCAATATCCCGTGATTACCACTTGTTTTAAGGGGGAAATCATCAATAACCCTATTATCAAAACCAACCCAGAAGATATCGTTAAAAGATACTCTTTCATCACTGAAAACAAGAATTGGGAATCAAACTTCAAAAATGATTTGGATCATTGGAAGAAATTGACTAATAACTATAATTTGACTGATAACGAATTTTTGAAGAAATTGTATCATATGAACAAAACTGATAAAGTCGATAAGATTGATTACGAAGACGATAGTATGATTGATGTTAATGATGGTTTGATCTATATGAGATGGAAAGAAGAATTCTTATTACCAGATGCAAGAATCAAACAAATCAAAGGAGCTTCATTTGAAGGATTTTATTATATTGTTTTAAATGTTGGTAATCCTAATAAGCCTCAATTACCAATTGGTTCAATCAATGGATTATATTACCATAAATCAAGTGAGAAATTTCAAAGTTTAAGTCTTAATGTTATTGAAAATAATGGGAATACACCAGTTTTCGAATTTATGTAAGGGAGATTGGTTTTTAATGTTTTGGGAGGTTCTAAAGGTTTAGAGATTATAAAGGTATAGATGACATAATATATATGAATCATTTTTTATAACTTTTTCTTTTCATTTTCAGCTTTTTGTTGGTAAATTTTAGCAGTAAATGGTTCTTCAAAAAGTAACGCAATTTTATACATCACGAAAACTAATCCACTGACAATAATTCCTGTTGGTTTACCGTACCATAAAGCTGTTCCTAAGAAACATAAGGTTGAACCATTATACATTGGGTTATCATTAATGTTAAATGGGAATCCAGTAACTCTTTCATTCATTAAGATTCCAAAGTAATCACCTAAATAAGTACCAGTGACACCTAACCCCCACATTGAAGTTACAACCAAAATGTTACCAAATCCGAAACATAACACGGATAATGATTTGATAATAATTGAATCAATCAATGGTTTAAAAGTTGGTTGTTCCATTAAAGCTTCATGATAAACGTAATCTCTAAAGATACCTAAAGAAAAAATAGTCAATGCTAATAAGTAACAACCATTATAAGCTCCACCGCAGATTTTAGTTAAGAAATGGGTATTATACTCTAATCTGGCAACGATATTCCAGAAGATAGGATTGAAAGCAATACAACCTAAACTGAATAATAACTTCTCATCAATGTTAATATAATCTTGAATGTTATTGATGAGAAATTGAGTATCGGTGAGTAAAGTTTTAGCTTCAGCAATTAATGACATGTTTGTAATGATTGACAATTACTAAACAAAGTGAAAACCACCGTATTAATAGGAGATATTTCAGTCGTGTGTATGACTAGATCTGGAGTTGGGTTTTGAGGGTCAGGTGACATATTTGCATGTGAAAGTTTTAGATCAAATAGATAAAAGCGGAAACGAAAATGGTGAATAATCGGGAATTTTGGTGGAGGGTTGTTGAGTGGCAGAGGTCAAGTGCAGGAGATCTTAAGGATGTGAAGCACAGAGAGGTGAGACAGAGGGTAGAAGCACAAATTAAGTGAAATATAGGGAGGTTAGTAAATGAGAGCTATTATACTATTAGCATTTCTATAAACAAGAGTAGTTTATCTGATGTTGTTATTCAAATTCATGTTTGGTGGCACCCTTTCTAAAGTTCATCATGAACAATCTTTTTCTTACCTAATCTATGCTTTAAGGAAGCTTTTCCTTTCTTCGATAAGACACCTTCAACTGGGGTAACACCAGACTCCATTATCCATTTACTGATTTCAATTTTATCTTTTCCATTATTCCATTTTCTGATTTCATTAGTTTTTTTGTCAACGAAAAGGATAGTTGGACGCTCAGTAACTACCACAGTTTGATCCAAGATATTCAATGTGACTGAAGATTTGGAATTAATATAAGAGAATTCCACTTCACCTAAAAAGTCTATAGCTAATGACTTGAACATTGGAGTAACACTTGAACTTTCAGTGACCAAAATGACTTTGTAATCACCATTTTTCTTTAACCATTGACCTACATTATCAGGTTTGACTTTCTTTACATAGTTCTTGATTCTGGAGTTAACGAAGTTAACAATTGATTTCAAACCTCTTTCTCCACTGTAAATTTCAGATGCATGTCTACCCACTTTGCTGGTTGGTTTCTCTACATCAACTTTTGGAGGTCTGAAAATTTTGATGGTAGGGAATCCAGTGACTTGTTCTTGGGCACACAATTGTTTGTTGACATTCCTATCACAATTTACTGATGCAACATTAACAGCCAACTTTGAATCAGCAGCCATGAATCTACCTAACTTTTCATATACTGGTTTTAACTGCTTACAATAGCCACACCATGGTGCATAAAATTCGACTATAGTGGTATAATTAGTTGATCTAACAACCTTATCAAAATTACCACTGTGAAGTTCGAAGATATTCTCGTTATTCTTGTAGAAGTCTTGATTAGCTAAGACTGTAGACAATTGAATCAACCACAACCAAATTAACATCTGTTCTCAATTTTCGAGATCGCTCTTCTGACACCAACATGCCATTGAGATGAGAAGTTAAGAGAGGTGTTAGAGTAGGAGAGGGAAGGAGAGGGATGTGACAAGTTCCATAGTAGAACAGAGATAATGCATTTCAATTGATCGTTCAATACTTATCAGTAGTAAGTAACCAATCAACTAAATCTCCCTTCATCTTCAAAAATACCAATAATTATATATAACCTATGTAGTCTACTCATCAGCCTTCTAAATATAAACACCAACGTAATTGGAAAGCATAACAGCTCCTAATCCAATTGAAATACTGGCAATTAAAGAATTCAATACGTAACTGATATGATTTTTATTTTTCAAATTAATTAATAATGCAAAACTGGTGGAGAAAAATCCCAATATACCTAAAAGAGCAACCACTAAACCCAAATGATTATAGACGGCGCTGATGGTAATGGTTTCAGCTTCAGCAAACAACTGAGTGTATTCTTCATATGAGGCACCTAAAGACATGGTTGATGAATTTTTGGTGCGTGTTGAGAATTGAGGTTTTCGTGTTGAGGTTGATTTTGTGTAACATTTCTTTTAGTTTAGGTTGTTCATTTACTATGAACAGTGTAACAGGTAAAACTGAACATATACATCCAACATTTTCCAAACACTTCATCTAATCAAGCCTTTTTCGAATCAAATATCACGTGACTTCACATAAATATCCGCACCTTGTTTATTTTCAGTCATCAGTACACCAAAAACAAACTCGGTACCACAAATCATGGATTCTATTTTCAAGATTGGTGAAGAGCCAGCTTATTTCTACATCAATAAAAACGATGAAAACTATAGTTTATGCTCCAATTTGATCGAAAGCAATGGAGGGAGATGTGTGGAAACTCCTCCTAGTGAAAATAATAACGTTATTTTACTTTCTACCAGACCATTAACCCAAAACAGTTATAATATCAAAATTGTCACTGATAGTATTAATAGAGGTAGATTCTTACCTTTACCTCAGTATATCAATTCCAACTTACTGATGGATGAAGAAGAACAACCACAAAGAAAAAGACAAAAAACTGCTGTTAAGAAAACCAGTATTAAATATACTAAAGAACAAGATGATTTTATCATTGAAGAAGTTAGAAAGAATCCTTTATTAAGAGGAAGTCAAGGATTTTATCAAGGATTAGCCAAAGCTGAAGAATTGATGCCTCACCCACCTAACCTGATTAGATCAAGATTTAGAAACTTCTTAAAGGATAAATTGGAATTTATCTATAAAGTTGATTCTAACGGAGAATTAGCTACCGATGAACGTGGTAATTTGATCAAAGTTGGATTAGAAGATTTGCCAGCTAAAAAGACCAAGTTTACTGCCACAGACGATTATCTTTTATGTACTAAAGCATTAGAATGGGCTAATGAAAGGAAAGCTCAAAATCCAGAAATAGTCATTGATTTCCAAGATCCTAAACCTCCTGTTTCATTCTTTAAAGATAGTTTAGGAATATTTACCAATCATTCTGATAAAAGTTGGAGAGATCGTTATAGAAAATTCGCTTCTAAGAAAGGTATTCAAAATTATATTGCTGAATATGAAAGAGCTAAAGCTTCAGGATTAGTACCTCAACCAATGAGAAATATGACCAGAAGATATGTTAAAGCAGAAAATACTGATAAAAAACGATTAGAAGAATTAAAAGAAACTATAGGATCTATGGCAACTATTCAACGTCCAAGATTAGCAGATGTTGATGAAGATATAGATGAAGGGTCAGCAGATTCAAACTTACTTGAAAATAATCAATCAATTCATCAATTTGCTGATATACCTATTGATTCCCAATTGATCACTGATTCTCAATTAGATATTGGTATCGATTATATTCATAAAGGTGTTAGACTCAATGAATTAATTGATAATAAGATTTTTGATGGTACTTCAGAAGAATTATTAGAATCTTTGGATGAAGTTTGTGATCAAGATACTGTTTCTATACCAGCAATCTTCAACAGATTCAATGAAATCGGTCTTAAATACAAATTAACTTCTCATATAATAAAAGCCACCAGTGGAGATTTATCTAAAATCAAATTGTACAATCGTTGTTGGATATCAAAAACTGAAAAGGATAAAGATGAAATGGAAAATCCTTATAACCTTTTCAATATCTATGATGTTCCAGGACTTTGGAATATTGAATATGATCGTTTATTAAAAGGTGAAAGTAAACTTTTAGCTCAACTTCATGGTTCAGAATTAATAAAATCCAGGATTGAATTTTTACAAAATCTTAATCAACTTGAAGTTGAGTAAGTTGTTAATGTGGTTTTTTAAATGTAATGTATGTTTTCTTATGTAGTCTCTATTTTTTTTGCAGCCTAAATCTCAAATCTCGTATAGTAGGTGTACCGAAGTGATGATTGATGGAAATTCTGAGGTGCGAAAACAATATCAACGAATTTTTCAACTTGTCCAAAACCTAAGTGATAATGACAGATGAAGGAGATATAAGACAGAAAACTCCTCAACTATATTTAGATGAAGAAAGTAAAACTGAAGAAGCATTGAAGACATTTCAACCAATTGAAAAATGTTGGTATCAGAACAAATCATTAGGATCTTCAGGTCAAACTGAGTATATGACTTGTGATTGTACGGAGCAATGGGATAGTGTTAAGGGACAAAATAGTGCTTGTGGAGAAGATAGTGAGTGTATTAATAGAGCCACATCGGTGGAATGTGTAGATGATGATTGTGGATGTGGAGATGGATGTCAAAATCAAAGATTTCAACGTCAAATTTACGAACCAGTAACTGTATTTCAAACTGAATTAAAAGGTTATGGATTAAGAGCTGATAAAGTGATTGGAGAATCTTCTTTCATTTATGAATATATTGGAGAAGTTATTAACGAAGATACTTTTAGAAAAAGAATGGTTACTTATGATGAAAAAAAATTCAAGCATTTTTACTTTATGATGTTGAAAAAGGATGCATTCATCGATGCTACTGTTAAAGGGTCATTAGCAAGATTTGCTAATCATTCATGTAATCCTAATGCATATGTTGATAAATGGGTAGTAGGAGATAAATTAAGAATGGGAATTTTTGCTAAAAGAACTATTCAAAAGGGAGAAGAGATTACTTTTGATTATAATGTTGATAGATATGGAGCTCAATCTCAACCATGTTATTGTGGAGAACCAAATTGTATAAAGTTTATGGGAGGTAAAACACAAACCGATGCAGCATTATTATTACCTGAAGGAATTAGTGAAGCTTTAGGAGTTTCCGTTCAACAAGAGAAACAATGGTTAAAAGAAAATAAACATTTAAGAACCAAACAACAAAAATCAAAAGCTACCATCAATGAACAATTCGTTAAAGATATTGAAGTGTCACCATTAGATGAATTTGATGTTACTAAAGTTATGTCATCATTAATGAAGTCACAAGATTTACCCATTACTAAGAAATTGGTTGAGAGAATTTACTTAACCAATGATGATAATATTAATTTATCTATTGTCAAAGTTCATGGATATAAAACCTTATCGACGGTCTTGCAAAGTGAAGATATTGACGATGAATTAATCATTAAGATTTTAAAGATTTTGAATAAATGGCCCAAATTAACTCGTAATAAGATATCGTCATCTAAAATTGAAGATAAAATTAAAGACATTAGTAAGTCAGATAATGAAGAAATTCAAACATTATGTAACCAATTATTAGAAGAATGGTCAAAATTACAAATGGCATATAGAATACCTAAATTAGCTACAAAATCTAATACTAGTTATAGTAGAGCTATTAGATCACATTCACCTGAAGAAGATACTGGTTATGGAGGTTATGAACCCATTGAAGAAGATCCAACAGCTAATTTACCGGAAGGATGGCAAGCAGAATATTCAACTGAACATGAAGCATATTATTATTATAATGAACAAGAAAATATAACAACTTGGGAAAAACCTGCTCCTCCACCACCAATACCGGTAAAAATTGAAACTCCAAGAAAACCAAGAGAACCCAGAGATAGTACACCAAGCTTTAATGAAGCTAAATTGGCTCAATTAGAAGCTGAAAGATTACAACAAGCTAAATTAATGCAATTTAATGAAGTTCAAAATAAACAAAAGATGTTATTAGATTTGATTAACCAAAACCATAAACAAGCTGAACAAAGAAGAGCATTAGATAAATTAAAACAACAAAGTGAAGCTAAAGAAAAAGCTAAAGAAAAGGCTAAAAAACATAAACCATCAAAATCTAAACCTCAAAATGTTGAAAAATTATGGGGGTCAGTATTTGCTAAATACATTCCAAATTTTGTGAAGAAACATGAATCAGAAATTGGTAGAGATAATGTTAAAGGTTGTGCAAGAGATATAGTTAAGTTATTAACTGATAAAGAACTTGCTAAAGATAACAAGAAAGTACCACCACTGGAATTAGAAAATGCTAAACTTAAAAAGATAAAAGATTTCACTAAGAGTTATATGGAAAAGTTTTTGATTAAATATCGATCAAAGCATAGAAGAGATGAAAATTCTAATGAACCAAAAAAACCTAAAATTTAATCCCATGTAGATATATGTATGTATAAAATATTCTATTTAGTCTATCACTTTTCTTCTAATAATAAAGGTAAATTTTCAATTGATTCTGAACCATAAATGATTTGATAAGTTGATTCAAATAATGGGAATTCATCCAATTTACCAACGTTAGTTAATAATTCATGAACTTCTCTTGCAGTTATTATACCTTGAGAAGATTGTCCATTTAATAATTTCTTTTCGGCAGCTTCAGCACTTTCACCAGTTTCTGCCATATATCTACCAACTTTAACATTTCTACCACCTGAACAAGTAGTAATTAAATCAGCAACACCAGCAGATTCTTTTAAGAAAGTTGAAGCTTTTGATTCAGGGAAGAAAGTTTCTGAAAATTTAATAATTTCTAATAAACCAATTCTCATTATAGCAGCTTTAGCATTATCACCCCAACCTAAACCTTCAACGAAACCAACAGTTAAAGCAACGATATTTTTTAAAGCTCCAGCAACTGAAGTTCCTGCAACATCATCAATAACATTAACATGGAAATAAGATCTATGGAATGCAGCTTTTAAAACAAATTCATCAATATCTTTACCTGGACCTTTAAAATCTTTTGGTAATTGATAAGCAACTGTAGTTTCTGACCAATTACCTTTAGCAACTTCACTTGCAATATTAGCTCCCGATAATGATCCACAATTAATACCTAAATTTTCAGTAATATAGGTTGATAATAATTTACATCCATCTGGGGTAACTTCTAAACCTTTTAAACATGAAATACCTCTTGCGGTTGGTTTAATTTTACCATTTAATTGTTTACAAATATTCTTCAAAAATTGATGTGGTAAGTTAAAAACTAAAAGATCAGCATCTTTAGCTGCTTCAACAATATCTGGTACAGCAACTAAATTTTTTGGTAATTTAATTCCTGGTAAATATTTAACATTTTCATGTTCAGTATTGATAATTTCTGTTAAATTCTTACCATTGATCTTTTCTTCAAAAACCCACATTTTGACTTCATGACTGAATAAATGAGGTCTTGAAGCAGCATTTTCTGCTAATAATTTTGCAACTGCTGTACCCCAGTTACCTGAACCAATAATTGAGATTTTGAAAGGATGATCTGGTGCTAATGATTTAGCAGCTGAGGTTTGATTTGGGGTTAATATTTGTGATAATTGTAATAATCTATCTTTTGCACTCATCTTAAATTATTTGAATAGTTAAATTTAAGGGATTAAGTGGTTTATATACAATGTGAAATTAACTTTAGCAAAAACTGAGAAATTTCTATCAGTTTAAATATCATGCGGTTATCCGAGGTGGTCTGGAGATAGAAAAATTCCAACGTCATGTGATTAGGTAAGCAACGATAAAAAGTTAATGAAGGTCTTGTGATAACAAGGGTAAAAGGAAGCAGAGTTGATGAGATGAGTTAGACTGTGATTTATTATTGTTGATGGTTAGATGGAGGTTTTTAAGATGTTGATGGGAGGTTTATTTGGTTCGGATCCGTTATCGTTGAGGGATATCCTTTATCGGGAAACTGGTGATGAGACTCAATTGATAAGAGTCATAAATGTCAGTTGATGGAATAGAGATTATATAACTGGGGAGGTTGCAGTATTTCTTTTGTTTGACGTTATGCATGTATCTGGTGGTGGGTCAATGGACATTGGGTATTCAATACATATCCTAAGGACACAATAGCACTTCAATAAGACTTCACTAGATCTTCAAAATATCACATCATTAGAATTTCAATATAACTTCAATAAGTAAGAGGGTGCAGAGACAAGTAAAATCATTAATCGTTATTTTAAAAATTCTAAATTATCAATGTATAACTTTTTTTCAGCATTCCTTTTACAAGTAGCTGTACCAACATGTCTTTTTAATGCATCTTTTCTAGCAAATCCTTTGCCACAATATTCACAAATATTAGGAGGAATTGATAAATGCTGCTTTTCATGACGTTTAAGATCACTTGATCTCTTAAAGTTCATAGAACATTTGAGACATTCGTACTTTCGTTCTTCTTCATTTTTATTAAAATCCAATTGCATAGGTCTATTAAAATTAGGTAATTCATTAAGATTTGAAGGATTTTGAAGAATATTTACATTGGGATAATTATTATCAGGGATCTTTTCAGGTTGTGATATACCTAAATTTTTTAAAGGATTCTCTCCTATTAAACCATTTGATCTTTCAAATACATTATTATTAAAATTAGGGAAATTATCATAGAATTCATGAATCATTAACTGACCATTATCATTGACTTTAATATTCTCTCCACTCTTTATAGGATTCCCATGAGGTGATGAAACATATTGCAATCTTTTGAATAAATCATTTAATGTGGGATCAACATTTTTTTGGGTAACATTAGCTGTATGTACTAAAGCTTCTTTTGCTAATTTGAAAAATCTTTCATCTTCTTCACTTATCCTAGTTCTGGTATAACTGGTATTAGGTTCAATATTCTGGAAAACAGGATACTGTAGGTCTTTATCATTTACATTACCATTGCTATTATTGCCATCAGGTTTACTCTGATTACTATTTATACCATTGGGATGATTTTGGGACGCTCCAATCCCATTAGATCGATTGATATTCTGAATATTCTCTATGTTGTTCATATTATCATTATCAGAATTCATTGTAATTTATAAACCTATATGAGAATGAGATAATTGCAAAAAAAATAATCTCACGTGACTTTGGGTAATGGATAGATTTTATCATTGATTTCAACACTAAAAAATCTACTTGTTGAATGGTTTGGGGGATGTCTGAAGGTTTAAATGAGCTATTGAAGTTAATAAGGTACTGCTCTACTGTGGATGAGATCCTTTGATCTTATCGATATAAAATCTATCAATTTGGCTGCGAATACTATGGCTTTATCAGTACCTAAAATATGTGGCATTAACTTTATTATGTAATGGCAATTAACGGTGGAAAATGATAATTTTGATCTGTAACTGATCAACTAGTGTTTGACATCTCCATGGGTCAATGTATAAGAGTTGGTGATAAAATGTCTAAGAAAGGTGTTTTACTTCAAAGCTCAACTCATCTCTCTTAATTGAATCATCCTTAGCCCAACTGGACCTGTCAATTTACGGATACCTTTTTATGGTGATATTCCGTATATTCATACCAATATGTAAATTTCACAAAAATTATCAAATTCGTACGAAAAAAAAAAAGATGTCAGAATCTCTTTTATTGAATAGCTACTTTGAATAAGACAGTCACTCCAAGTCTAAAACGTTCAAACACCCTCTAAATTCAAACACGCTTTTGTGTTTTGTTATCAGTTCATCAATCTCCAAGTCGCACAGATAATTTCTCACACTTAACATTATGACAATCCTGGAATTACCCCCAAGACAAAAGTCTGTAAGATTACAGAACCGTAACAAACAACGAGATAACTTATTAAGGTTTCAACAATTCAAAAGCAAGTCTAAAATAATCAATAACATCAATGAATTATTACCAGGTCTAAATGATATTTCTGATGCCTTCGAAGCATTACCAATTGATATCATTAAATACTTCACATTATTCAGAGAAATCGATGCCAAATGTATTAATTCTATACCAACCATCAACAATGACATCCAAGATTACATTGAAAATTTACACAAAGAAAAACAAGATGAAGAGAAGCAAGTTGAAAAATTAGAAAAAATTAAAGATTTAGTAAGTGAGATTATTCCTTGTTTGGAAGAAAAAATGCATGTAACTAGTGTAGCTGAAGATTCAATCAAAAAGCATTTATTCAGAATTAATAATGATTATAAATTAATAATTAATAATAATGAAATACCTGAAAGTATTAGGATTGGACCATTAAATCATCCAGCTATGATAATTGATGCCAATGCCGAATATAACCCTAATAGATCAGCTCAAAGTTCAAGACTGGAAACCAGAAGAGAAGCTTTGGCTGCTAAGAAACAAGTTAATGGTAAAGATGAAGATTCAGGTAATAATTCAGCACCCCCAAGAAAGGAACAAACTCCAGTAGAAAAGAAAAAGAGAGCAAGAAAGGAAATAAAAGAAGTTCCACAACATCAACCACAACCTATCACTGAAGACTCAAGACCTTCAACTCCAGTACCCAAGAAAAAATTAAAGAAACCAGAAGATTCTTCTGAACCAACATATTGTTATTGTAATCAAGTATCATTTGGTGAAATGGTGGGATGTGACGGTGATGATTGTAAAAGAGAATGGTTTCATTTACCATGTATTGGATTCAAAAATCCTCCAAAAGGTAAATGGTATTGTGATGATTGCTTAGCTAAAAGAAAAATCAAAAGGGTCTAATAATAAATGTTCATGTTCATTCTCTTTTCTGATTTCCATAACAACGGATTTATCGTGTTATGTGTTGTTAATTGATTTAATATTCTAATTTTCCTAATTAAGTTTAAACCTGGCTCCCCTTCAGCCACTTGACTTTAGTTGGTTCGTATTTTAGACATTGTGCATCTCGTCAAAATATCCAACACCTCATGGCCTAGACTCTCTTATTGATTCCACTAACCTTCCGCAACTCTTTTTGATACACAATCTCTTATTAAAAACCTTTTGAAATTTATGAAAATCCCTCCCGGTCCTAATGCAAGGATCTCCCAACCCTCATCACTTTATGCACACTTTTCTCGTGCCAAAAAAAAAATGGCAAACATTTGCAGAACCAGCGGTGCGACGAAAAAACTTGCTCACTTTTATATAAATACCTTCCTAGCAAGAATTGGAAAATTTATTGGATTTTATCTAACTTATTATGATGCAAGAATATAAATTAGTCGTTGTTGGAGGTGGTGGTGTTGGTAAAAGTGCTTTGACCATTCAATTGATTCAATCCCATTTCGTTGATGAATACGATCCAACTATTGAAGATTCATATAGGAAACCATGTACCATTGATAATGAACAAGTTTTATTAGATATTTTAGATACCGCAGGACAAGAAGAATATAGTGCCATGAGAGAACAATATATGAGAACTGGTGAAGGGTTCTTATTAGTTTATTCTATTGATTCAAGAAGTTCATTAGATGAATTAACTAGTTTTTATGAACAAATTCAAAGAGTCAAAGAAAGTGATAATGTACCAATTTTAATTGTTGGAAATAAATGTGATTTGGAAAATGAAAGACAAGTTAGTTATGAAGAAGGTAAACAATTAGCTGAAAGTTTCAATTGTAAATTTTTTGAAACTTCCGCTAAACAAAGAATTAATGTTGAAGAATCATTTTATGAATTAGTCAGAAATGTTAGAGATAAGAATAAACCTGCTAAAATTGATAAAGCCGATGCCAGTGGTAATAACGATGTCAATGATGAAGTGAATGAACCAAAAGCTGAAACCCAAAAAAATTCTAATCCCGCAAGATCAAAACAACAAGTTTCATCTGGTAATGAATCAAAAGACAAAAGTGGTTGTTGTGTAATTGTTTAGTTCGTCTTTAAATACCTTAAGTTTCAATTTAATGTATTATTTCATAAAAAAATCTTATCATTCTCGAAAAATTATTCATTTGGAGTTGTGAAGTAAAAGTTTCCAATATAAGAATCATCAAATGACATTTCGAAATAAAGACATTGAAAGCCAATTTAATTTCTTTAGAGAACACTTAGTGTTTGAATAATTTTGTTTAATATATTCCTATTTACCTAGTGAATCACTGATAACTCTTTTCGTTTTCACTTGTATCTTTTCGTTTCTTCTGATTATTCGTTTCTTTCTTCAATCATCAATTTCAAGCACTAGTCGATACTCCTAACCTCTTAATTGATGAAATGATAAACTATGAAATGCAAGATTAAACTTGCAAAAATGAAATCACCAAAAGCTCTTTCAGGAGTTGAATTGAAGATTTTGAAATTTTCAGCATTATATTGTAACCTTAAGTTTACAACCAACACAAATTGTCCAACACAACTTATAAAACCACCTAAGAAAGCATTAAATGGGAAATTTCCAATTAACAATACATAGACAAATTGTAATATACCTAACACCAATAAATATAATAAGAACGTGTCAATTAATTTTGTTCTTGGAGTTAATGATTTGACATAGTCAGAATAAGTGGTATTAATAGTATTGACTAAATCATCAATAACTGAAGTTTTCGTTGATTTCTTCATCGTGTCCAGTTTCTCAATTTTCAACTTCTCACTCTCAATCTTCATTACTTCTCACATAGAATTATTTCAGATTGATCTAATTTGAGTATTAAAGTGGGAATTCAGTGATGAGTGAAGAGGTAACGATTAACCATCCACCTAAATTAAGGATTATTCCTCCTTTAAATTTTTGTCCTGTGGAACATCAATTATATAGGTCAGGTCAACCAACAATTATAAATCAGTCATTCTTAAAAGATTTAAATCTTAAAACAATAATATGGTTAGCTACTGAAGAACCACAAGAGGAATTCTTGGATTATTGTTCTATAAATAATATTAATTTGGAGTTTGTGGGGATGATGAACGATTATAATTATAATTATGGGTCTAATATCAATCCATGGGATACCTTAAGTGAATCTACCATTCAAAAATCATTGGAGATTATTTCTAATAAGGAGAATTATCCAATATTGGTGTGTTGTGGTATGGGGAGACATAGAACAGGTACAGTTATAGGATGTTTAAGAAGATTACAAAATTGGAATTTAGCTAGTGTTTCTGAAGAATATAGAAGGTTTACAGGTGCAAAAGGTGGAAGAATTCAGGTTGAATTATTAATTGAGAGTTTTGATATAAGTTCTATTGAAATAGATCCTGAAATGACCCCTGATTGGTTATTAAAATAGATAATATATGATTTACGTTCTCTAGGAAGTGTTAGAGAAGTGAGAGAACGATGGGGAAAGTTTGAGAGAACGATGGGGAAAGTGTGAGGGAACTGATCGGAAAAGTGTTAAAGGCATTAGACAGATTAATGGCACATGTACCAGAAATTGGAAGTAGAATTCAAGGCAGACGTGTTATACGTGTCAGATTAACCATACTTTAAATTCCATCACAGCAACAATCCTATATCACTATCCTCTAGCCTAGACCACGTACATATGTCCTATCTGACAAGAAACCCTAATCTTTATGTCAACAACTTCTTTAATGTCGTTCTACCTGTCACTTGATAGTAGATCTTTCAAAATTTCCATACGAAACCCCACAAGACTTTATCTTGCCACTTTCCTATCCAACACCTCTACAACCCCAATATGCCACACGGTGATGAAAAGACAGCAACATCAATCAACGTCATCAAATTTCCTTATCTTTGAAATCACCCACATGGCAAAATCTCTTATCAGTAAATGTAACTCAATCAAAACACCGATCATTTAAGGGGTTGCTTCCGTACACCCATAGAAAAATATGTGAAATGACGACATTATAGGAGGGTCAAAGTGGGGACATTTCATTGAAATTATGACTGATTCTCGCGATATAGATCTTCTCTTTAATACTAAGAATTTTTTCTTTGAAATAAATTTTCACGTTTTATTATGATCGAAGAGTTAAATTCTAGTAATTCAAGAGATAATGATGAAACGGTACAATTATTAGAACATCCACAACAAGTTAATAATTTAAGAATCCATGTTGCAGCATTAATAGCGTCATTTGCTGCAATGGTAATTGGATATGAAGCCTCAAGTATTGGAGGAACTGTTACATTAAGTGAATTTAATAAAGAGTTCTTTGAAAATTCAGATGCTGCATATGTTAAAGAGATGAAAGCCAATATAATTTCATTATTTCATGTTGGTGCCTTTTTTGGTTCATATTTCGTTTATCCTTTAAGTATTTATTTAGGATCTCTTTGGAGTTTTAAATTATCCGGATTATTGATCGTATTCGGTTCAGGTTTACAATTAGGTTCTCAAAGATCCACAGGTTTAACATGTCTTGTCGTTGGTAGAATCATCGCCGGTGTCGGAGTGGGGGCTATAAGTAACCAACTGTGTTTATACATTGGTAATATTAGTCCTTCAAATTTAAGAGGTAGATTGTTGGCATTCTATGAAATTAATTGGCAAGTAGGTGGAATTCTTGGTTTTTTCATTAATTATGCTACCAACCGAAATTTAGAAGGAAATTTGCAATGGAAAGTTCCTATTGCGGTGCAATTGATTCCTGCAGGGTTATTTTTCGCCGGTTCATTTTTACTTAAGGAATCTCCAAGATGGTTATTTTCTAAGGGTAGAAATGAAGAAGGTATTAAATCATTAACTTATTATCGTGGATTACCAGAAGATTCTCCTTACATCTTACAAGAAATTGCTCATATGAATAGTGAAATTATTGATCATAAGAAAAGTGTTGGATCGGAATTCTGGGGACCATTCAAAATTTTATTTGGTAATTCAAATTTAAGATTTAGATTATTCTTAACTACTTTATTGTTTGTTATGCAAAATACTACCGGTATTAATGCTATCGTTTATTATTCAGTATCTATTTTGAAAACCATTGGTATTAGTTCTGAGGATGCAGGTTTATTATCAACAGGTGTTTTTGGTTTAATTAAAGGTACTTGTTGTGTTCTTTGGGCATTCTTTGTTATTGATAGATTCGGTAGAAGAAAATCTATCTTAGGTTTCGGTTCAATTTGTATAGTATCATTATTTTATATTGGTGCTTATATCAAATTAGCTGACCCTGAACATACATTAAATGGGAAATCAACTGCAGGTTCAAGAACTGCTTTAGCATTTTTCTACATTTGGACTGTAGGTTATGGATTCAGTTGGTCCGGATTCCCATGGTGTTACATGAGTGAAGTATTTGATTCAAGAGTTAGAAATTTAGCTCAATGTTTTAATGCTTCTGCTAATTGGCTTTGGGCTTTTGTCTTTGCAAGATATGCCCAAAATATGATCGATGCTATGAATTATGGAATCTTTTTATTCTTTGGATCTTTATTAACTATTGCAACTTTTGCTTTCTTTTTCCTTTATCCAGAAACAAAAGATTTCCCAATTCACTATGTTGATTTATTATTCGATAGAAAAGTTCCAGCATGGAGAGCACATTCCAGAGCATTAGAAATGATAAATCAATCACAAGCTGAAGGGAATATCGTGGAAGGAGATAGTAATCCTTTTGATAAACCTGATGATATTTACATAGATCTGGAGAATAGCGCTGGAAGCACTTCAAAATTGATTTAACATACATAAAAAAAATCTTGTACTATATATATATATATCCATAAGTCCGTACTTACTTAAAATCCCTTAACTCCTTTGAAGTTTGCTTAATGGATTAGATAACATCGCAGGTGTACCGAAGTTGCTCTTATATAGCGCGCACCATCATCCCTTTTTATAAAATAAGGATATTCACTATGGCAGGTACCTGTATTACATCAATCAAATTTATTGGATTAAGTTCAATTGGGTTGTTATCAACCTCATTGGCATATCAATCCATTAAACAAATCCCACAAATCATTAATGAGTTAAATTATAAATTATCCTCAGGTTATAATAATTTAACTATGTTAAAAATTGCTAAGATCATTAATTTTAGTTTAGTTAATTTAGCTGTTGGATGTTTCTACTTAACTTTCAAGTATTCACCAAAGAATGAAAAACATCCATATTTAATTTACTCAATTTTAGGTAGTTTAGTTGGATTTGGATATACTTATTATAATAGTTGGAATCAAGAACTTAAATTATTTTCTTTCAAGATTCCTGATTTCCAAAGTGAATCCAAAGAGAAAGTAGTTCCAAAAGTTCAAGAAACTGCCGTACCAGCTGAAGATGATTTAAGTAAATCATATATTCATGTATCAGAAGAAAGTTCAAATAATTCTACCCCAAATAATTCCGTACCAGCATCACCAAAAATCGAACAATCTATTAAACCGGAACAATCAATTGATGAAGAGATTAATTTGGCTTTATTCAAAAAACAAACTGTTAATGATTTAAATGTTGTGAAATCAATCTATTTGACTGGTTCATACATTTTTGGTGCAACCTTTGCCATCTCATCAATTGGTATTATTGGGGACTTATTTAGATGAATATGTATATATTAATGATTTTAATCTTGAATTCTCTAATGATAGACATGTGTGACATCGGATGCAAGAGTTTACGGCAATCACTATTGATTCAACTAGAATTTCAAAGAAGCCTTCTTTCCATTACGGTAAATGGAAATTCTAAAGCACCGGCTGCTAAAATACCAGCCGAACCGAGGTCATCAAGATTTATCGTAATCTGATAGGCTTCCTACGGCTTCTAATTGTAAATAGAGGAAAGTTGATGATATGTAATGCATAAAGTCTAGAAGATTTGTCTTAGTAATTAAAGTGGCATTGCTAAAGATTTTCTCTCACCACGGAGTTTAACTAACAAATAACGGCTGGTATATAAATATTCGCATTCTCCTCCTCATCTTCTCATTTAACTAGTGCTCAAAGTTTAAAATATGTCAGAATTTTATAAATTATCTCCAATTGATGGTAAAGGTGAAGAATTCCCATTCAAAGATTTAGAAGGTAAAGTTGTTTTAATTGTCAATGTTGCTTCAAAATGTGGTTTCACTCCTCAATATAAAGAATTAGAAGAATTAAACCAAAAATATAAAGATCAAGGTTTAGTTATCTTAGGATTCCCATGTAATCAATTCTTAGGTCAAGAACCAGGATCTCAAGATGAAATCCAAACTTTCTGTCAATTGAACTATGGTGTTACTTTCCCAGTTTTAAAGAAAATCGATGTTAATGGTGATAACACTGACCCAGTTTATAAATACTTAAAATCACAAAAATCTGGTTTATTAGGTTTATCAAGAGTTAAATGGAATTTTGAAAAATTCTTAGTTGATAAAACCGGTAAAGTTGTTGAAAGATATGGTTCAACCACCAAACCTTTATCTATTGGTTCAAAAATTGAATCATTATTAAAATAAATGTTTTAAAAGTCAATTTTTATATTGTATATTGTTCTTATCTTTAATAAATAATTAACATTCTTTAACCTTTTTAAGATATCAATACCGGCTAATTAAACCTTAGATCACGATTATTTTACCCCTAAAAGTATCATTAAAAAATTAGGTAACTTTAAACTCATTGTTGCGTTGCATTTACAACATGTTAGAATTTGATCCCTTTGTTTTCTTAACCCACCACAGTGATACCAAAATTCCTGTATGATGCTCCCCTGCCACAATTACTGAACAAAGGTACTAACCATACCACCACAATTACTCAGATATGGTAGTAAAAAAGGGGTTGTATCAAAGGGATATTTCTGGTTTACTGTGGTGCAACTAGCCTATTATTGAAAAACCGCATTTGGCTTTAAAGGTATTGTATCGCGAAATTCTAATCTTGTGATCTTAAGTAATAGGGGGGTTGGATAGTCAAAACATAAATATCAATTAACTTCCAAAAAGTTTTCAAAAATTTCAATGGAAAAATGGATTTAGATTCAGATTTTAAGAATTTGATCTTAATTAATCGTTATAAGTTTATCAAGTTTTTACAAAAGGGTAGTTATGGTAAAGTTTTTAAAGCTTTAGATTTAACTACTAATAAATTTGTTTCGATTAAATCAATTCCTATTGAATTTTCAAAAGTGGCTAATCATGAAATTGAAATGTTGAAGAAATTGAAAGGTAATGATAATATTTGCCAATTACTTGATAACTTTAGATTAAGATCTATTTATATTGTTCTTGAATTTTGTAATTTTGATTTATTTGAATACTCTAAAACTCATACATTTAGTTCAACAGACATTTTCAATATTGCAAAACAATTGTTTAATGCAATTTCTTATTGCCATGGTAGAAATATTTATCATAGAGATTTGAAACCAGAGAATATTTTAATTAATACTGTAACAAATCAAATTAAATTATGTGATTGGGGGTTGTCTACCACCAAAAGAATTAATAATGAATTCAATGTTGGTACTGAAAAATATATGGCACCAGAAGTTTTCATTAATAATTATACTTCATTAAATTTAAAGTATTATGATGCAAAATATGTTGATTATTGGTCATTTGGTTTAACTTTGATTACTTTATTATTTGGTAAATCACCATTTAAAAGTATTAAGTCAAAGGATAAAAGTTCATTGATCAATGATTCAAATTATAAGAAATTTGTATTATTCAATGAAAAACAAATCTTATTCGATATCTACCCAAACTTGAATAATATTGGATATAGAATATTCTTGAATTTATTCAAAATCAATGGTATTGATGATAGTTTGGGATTTATGAATAAGATCAAACAAAGAAATTTGAAGAAATTTATGGTAGATTTAGAGAATAATTACAAATTTGGTTTAACTTTAGATGAAGAAGAATTTGATTTAGATTCAAATTATTCATATTCTTCATCTTTGAATTATTCACCAACTTTAACTTATTCACCTAAATTTTCACCAAAATTACCTTCTCATTCCCATTCAAACTCTTTTAAGAAGAAAGACATCAAGATCATTGAAAATGAAATCAATGTTGATGATTTTACAAACTTAAATTGGTTTGATTACTAGGATATGCAGGCATGTCAGATGGGACATTTATGGACAAAGAATTGTCAGGCATTTTAGATTAAGGTTAGATTAGGTTAGGCTAGGTTGGTTAGGCTAGGTAGGTTAATGGACATTTCAAATAACTCTTTTAACTCTTTAAACTAAGGAGGGGCTGAATGAGGGGTTGGAAAACACACAAATTCTGATCTCACTAATTGGTAGGACGATAAGGAACTACCAAGGCGATGAGTTCAGGGCCTGAAGTTCTATAGTTAGAACTCCGCAAGAAAAAAAAGTTACCGTCTGACCGGAGGATTCCGTTCAGGGCCTGAATTCGGAGCGAAACCATGCGACATATTACTCACACTGAAAATTGGACGAAGTGAAAATTCTATTTAAGAAGTGAAAAATTCTTAAAATATATTATACAATAAATTGAAAAATGTCATTCAGATCATCAATTAGAGCTGCTAAAGCTGTTTCAAGAGCTACCAGATCAGTTAACACTAGATCTTTAACTACTTTAACTAAAATTGCTAATGCTACCGTTGCTAACACCACCCCAATTTCAAGAATTGGTGCTGTTAGAGGTGTTAAAACCATTAACTTTGGTGGTATGGATGAAGTTGTTTACGAAAGATCCGACTGGCCAAGAGAAAAATTATTAGAATACTTCAAAAATGATACCTTAGCTTTAATCGGTTACGGTTCCCAAGGTTACGGTCAAGGTTTAAACTTAAGAGATAATGGTTTAAATGTTATCATTGGTGTTAGAAAAGATGGTGCTTCATGGAAAGCCGCTATTGAAGATGGTTGGGTTCCAGGTGAAAACTTATTCGAAGTTAACGAAGCTATCTCTAAAGGTACTTACATCATGAACTTATTATCTGATGCTGCTCAATCAGAAACTTGGTCATCAATCAAACCACAATTAACCGAAGGTAAAACTTTATACTTCTCCCACGGTTTCTCCCCAGTTTTCAAGGAATTAACTAAAGTTGAACCACCAACTAACATTGATGTTATCTTAGCTGCTCCAAAAGGTTCAGGTAGAACTGTTAGATCATTATTCAAAGAAGGTAGAGGTATTAACTCTTCTTACGCTGTTTGGAATGATGTTACCGGTAAAGCTGATGAAAAAGCTATTGCTTTAGCTGTTGCCATTGGTTCAGGTTACGTTTACCAAACTACTTTCGAAAGAGAAGTTAACTCAGATTTATACGGTGAAAGAGGTTGTTTAATGGGTGGTATTCACGGTATGTTCTTAGCTCAATACGAAGTCTTAAGAGAAAACGGTCACACTCCATCAGAAGCTTTCAATGAAACTGTTGAAGAAGCTACTCAATCATTATACCCATTAGTTGGTAAATACGGTATGGATTACATGTATGATGCTTGTTCTACTACTGCTAGAAGAGGTGCTTTAGATTGGTACCCAAGATTCAAAGATGCTTTGAAACCAGTCTTCACTGACTTATACGAATCCGTTAAAAACGGTAGTGAAACTCAAAGATCTTTAGATTTCAACTCACAACCTGATTACAGAGAAAGATTAGAAGAAGAATTAGAAGTTATCAGAAACATGGAAATCTGGAAAGTTGGTAAAGAAGTTAGAAAATTAAGACCAGAAAACCAATAGATTTAATTCTCTACTTTCACATATCATATTAAAAAATTCATTAATTTATTATTCATTGGTCATAGAATGACTTTGAATTTGGGATGGTTATAAAAAATTATCAAAGATACGAAATATTTTTATAGGTACTACGTTTGTTGAATAAACAAGTCCTTATTATGAGACTCGCTCCTCTACACTACTCTTGGACATTCTTGATTCGAATTTATTGACTAGTTATGTAGAATCAGACAACATAAAGTGAAAAATTATAGCGATGGTTGAGATTAGGGCTTATTAGCCCTAATTTTCAGCACGCGACGCATCCATAGCTAACAACAGCGACTTCCGGGTAAACCGACTATGCGAGTCACCTGATGAGATTTGCTCATAATAACGATGGTTTAAAAATTTTTTGGAGCGAGTATTTTGAAAAATTTTCAATTGACTATGGCTGTTGGTAAAAATAAAAGATTGTCCAAAGGTAAAAAAGGATTGAAAAAGAAGGTCGTTGACCCATTCACCAGAAAAGATTGGTTCGATATTAAAGCCCCATCAACTTTCGAAAACAGAAACGTTGGTAAAACTTTAATTAACAAATCAACTGGTTTAAAAAACGCTGCTGATGGTTTAAAAGGTAGAGTTGTTGAAGTTTCATTAGCTGATTTACAAGGATCAGAAGATCACTCCTACAGAAACATTAAATTAAGAGTTGATGAAGTTCAAGGTAAAAACTTATTAACCAACTTCCATGGTATGAATTTCACTTCTGATAAATTAAGATCATTAGTTAGAAAATGGCAATCATTAGTTGAAGCTAATGTTACTGTTAAAACTGCTGATGATTACGTTTTAAGAGTTTTCGCTATTGCTTTCACTAAAAGACAACAAAATCAAATTAAAAAGACTACTTATGCTCAATCATCCAAATTAAGAGAAATCAGAAAGAAAATGATGGAAATTATGCAAAGAGAAGTTTCAAATGTTACTTTAGCTCAATTAACTTCTAAATTAATCCCAGAAGTTATTGGTAGAGAAATTGAAAAATCAACTCAAACTATCTATCCTTTACAAAATGTTCATATCAGAAAAGTCAAATTATTAAAACAACCAAAATTCGATTTAGGTGCTTTAATGGCTTTACACGGTGAAGGTTCAGTTGAAGAAAAAGGTAAAAAAGTTTCCAAAGGTGGTTTTAAAGATGTTGTCTTAGAATCCGTTTAAATCAATGACATTGTAATATATGAATGATCTGTAGTTCTAACTCTCTTCCATCTCTATTCCTGTACGGACAAGTTGGTTGAATTTGGCTATCATTCGCAGTTACTTTGTTGGGGATCACAGCGCATAAATATTTATACGAGCAAGAATGAGTGACTACGATGATGAGGATGCTTGGTCTTATTCCTTCCCTCCGTCTACTGATTCACTCCCCTTGAATAAAGAGGGTAACGCTACCGATGCTAATGGTAAAGCCGATAAACCAGATTTGAGTAAAGTTGATGATAAATTGAATAATTTGTCAACTTCTTCTCCGGCTCCAGGTTTAGGAATTGACATTTTAAAGGTTAATACTTCCATCAATGGTAACGGTAACGGCAATGGAACTTCCAATGGATTGATGAGAACCAGTTCAGCATCTCCATCCATAGGGTCTTTACCGTTACAATCTCCATTCTTAGCAAAATCAACTCCAGCTAATCCATTAACAACAAAAGAAGATGCTAGTTCAATTATTTCCAAAGATAGTAAGAATAGTAATGCTTTATCAAGTCTCGAACTCACTCAAGAAGATAATTTGGTCGATAAGTTGTTGGAATCGCCAAAGAAGAGTTATTTCAATAGGCCGAATTCTTCTATATCTAACAATACTGTCGTAGACCATAGACGTACTAACACTGCCAGTGAAATAAGTCTTGGATTAGAGAAGTCACCACAAATCATAGCCTATAGGAAGTCTCGAAGGACTACCAGCGAGGGGAATTATGAAGAATTGGATGTCAATTCTACACCTCCAGAGAAATTCGATACTAAGCTTTATGTTGATGAAAAATTCAAAGAAACTAAATATAGGTATACCACAATCAAAAGAAACACCGACTACCATCAGTTATTCCGATCATTGGATTTGACCGACAGATTGCTTGATGATTTCGCTTGTGCTTTAAGTAGAGAGATTCTTTTACAAGGTAGAATCTACATAAGTGAGAATTATATTTGTTTCAATTCTTCATTGCTAGGATGGATCACTAATCTTGTCATTGAAATGAATGATATCGTAAGATTTGAAAAAAGAGCCACTGCAGGGATATTTCCTAATGGTATAATGATCGAGACTAAAGATACTAAACATGTATTTGCCAGTTTCATTTCAAGAGATGCTACTTTCGAATTCATGAAAACAGTTTGGGAGAAAACCACTGGTAAACAGATGACTGAAGCAGATCCTAATGCTGAAGATGATCATGATGATAGTGATGATAATGATTCCAAGGTGAGATCTTTTATTATGTCTTTAGATGGAGATGATGAAGCAGAAGCCGCTAACCCTGTCATTGATGGAGATGGATTAATCAGTGATGAAGATTCCGACTCAAAGCCTGAAAAATCTACTAATAATATTGAAATTGTTAAATTCAAAGCTGACAGTGTATATAAGAACAATGGACCAGAGGTTCATAAACCTACAGAGATTGATGATATCATCAATGAGAATGAAATAGAATTATGCAATGAAGTCATAGAAGCTCCTATGGGGATGGTTTTTGAAATTCTTTTTGGTGATAACTCCCAACCATGGTTTGAGAAATTCTTAAATGATCATGATTCTGATGAATTGACAGGATTTGGGAAGTTTCCTTCTCAAGATAAAAATCAAGTAAGAAATTACACATATAAGAAATCTTTGGGATATTCCATAGGACCCAAATCCACCATTTGTCAAGTTGAAGAAGTGATCGAACATTTAAATTTTGAGAAATCCATTCTAGTCACTACAGTTACCAAAACCCCTGATGTTCCACTGGGGAACTCATTCAGTGTGAAGAACATTTATAGGTTTTCTTGGGGTAAAAAGAATACCACTAATTTACAAATTTCATTCTTCATTGAATGGACAGGTAGATCTTGGATTAAAAATATCATTGAGAAATCGACTTTAACTGGACAAACTGATAGTTGTAAGGATTTGATTGTCAGCTTGAAGAAAGAAATTGAAGATAATACTACCTCTGTGTCACAACCTTCAACCATTGAAATCAGTGAATTAGAAAAATCTACCACTCCAGAACCTAAACCAATAGAAATCAAACCTGAACCTATTGCAACATTCTCAACCAATACTTTATTGAGAAACAATATTGTTTTTGTGTGTTACTTGATAGTTGCCTTCTTGGCCATCATTATCATCTTACAATTACTCAATTTCAGAATCAATAGTGAAAACAATATTCTTATCAAACAACAAATTACCATTAACAATTTATTGATTGAGTTATTGAAACAAAACGCCAATGTCGGCCATATAATAGAAAATTATGAGTTTAATGAATAACGAATATATACATGACTATTTACAAAATTAACAAACCTTCAAGTCTCCCACCTCTTCACTTTCATTTTCAATGATATTAACATCATCAATTGTATGGACAATAATCTTATCATTCTCGGGATTCAACTCGAAGATGAATATCCCCGAAACTACTCTCTCTAGTTGTTTTTGGTTCTTATTTAATCCCACCAACCCTAAGCTTAACTTACTCAAGTTTCTTAAGGAGAAGGAATCATCAAAATTGACTCTTGAAGTATCAACTTTTGACCAAGTATGGGAACCTAACTTTGCATCAGATGTTGATTTACTATCATTGAGATGGTAACATCCTTCATTACAAGTTGTCCAACGAACATGAATCTTGGTAGACTTTCTATATACGCAAAGAATATCAATATTAGAATCTTCTTCAATGACTTTAATACTTTGAATGTGAAGTTTGACTTGAGGGTTCAAAATAAATGCAGTTGTTAAGATTTGTATTGCTTTCAAACTGGCATAATATGAAACATGTCCCTTTATTGATGGTAAGTAACTCTCATTAACATGTGTAGGAATAAATCTAAGCATGATATCAGAAGATATGATTGATTTAGGTAATGATTTGTTCAAAATATTGGGTATTAATTCTTGTAATTGATCGGTCATCTTCCCCAAATTGACTATTTTCTCCTGATTTTGGGGATTAAATGAATTATCAGAAAACTTAACTATGTGGAAGGGAAGATGTGGAAGGTTTTTCAAAGGAGCAATTGGTAGATTTGCATTTCTTCTTGAATGATATGAAGTTTCCAAATAACAAGTATCTCGTAATGATGAAGATGGATGATTCTTGATAATATTTATAGGTATTCTTGTCTTAAACCTTGGTCTTACCTGAATCATGACAATTGCGAAACCGATAAGATTTTGTGCGAATCGTATAGACCCCAGAAAACCTTAGAAACTTAGGGGAAAACAAGAGAAAACTCAGAGTGAAAGATCGTTTCATAAAAGTTTACATTACACTAATTATTTTTCTTCAGGTTTTAAAGGAGTTAAACGTAAGTAAGGTTTAATGATTCTGAAGTTAGGGAATAAAGATTTAGCTTCTTCATTTGAGACTGATGGATGAACAATAACATCATCACCTGGAACCCAATTGATTGGAGTAGTAACTCTGTGTTTATCACCTAATTGTAAAGCATCAACAGTTCTTAAAACTTCAGCAGAATTTCTACCAACAGCAGCTGGGTAAGAAATAATTAATCTGATAGTTTTCTTTGGATCAATGATGAAAACAGATCTGATGGTCATTTGAAGACCTTTGTTATCAACATTAGTAGCATCTTGATAATCAATCATATCGTATAAAGTAGCAACTTTTCTTTCTGGATCAGCAATAATTGGGAATGATAATTTTGAACCAGTAACTTCATCAATATCTTTAATCCAAGCTTTGTGGGATTCAGTACCATTGGCTGATAAACCAATTAATTTAACACCTCTTTTAGTAAATTCTGGTTCTAATTTAGCAAAAGCACCTAATTCAGTAGTACAAACTGGAGTGAAATCATCTGGGTGAGAGAATAAAACAGCCCATGAATCACCAATGTAATCATGGAATGAAATTGGACCATTTGATGAATCAGCTTTGAAATCTGGAGCAGTTGAACCTAATCTTAATGACATTGTGTAATTGAAAGAAAATTTAATTTATTTTACTTTGGGAGATTTTACTTACCTTATATAATAAATGGCTAACGATTGAGATTAATGAATATCACGTGATATGTGATGATAATTTTTCATTAACCCATGATTTGTATAAAACACTACCCACCGATAACGATTGATTTGTAAGATCAATTACCAAGAATGTTTGGTGAGTCAATTGATCAAAGGTGAGGTGGCACATAGGAATTGATTTCTGGAAGGTTTGAGCAAGAGTAAAATACGAAAAGATTAGTATGAGCAAAATGAGAAGGCTAGTATGAGAATATGTTTATCTATTTAATTATCATCTTTTCTAAAGAGTTTACCAAAGTTTTTGAAATTTTCATTCAATTTGTTGATATTATTTTCACTATTGATAGTGAACTCTCTTAAATTTTTCTCTATCTTTGCTCTTGATTCATCAGGTGATAAGAAATTGAAAGTTCCCTTCTTTTCAACAGGTTGAGGTGGTAATGAAGTTTTAATGGCATGAGTTTGGGGTTGGAATGAAATAGGATCCATTAATGATAATGCTGAAGTGTCAGGTAAATCATTAGCAATAGATAATTGTAAGTTAAAAGCATCAACATATTTCTTAGTCTCGAGACCTTTTAACCATAATACTTTTTTCAAGTTATTTACATTCTTATCACCGATGATTTCGAAATATTGTTCGATAAAATCATCAACAGGTAAGCTTGGAGCTTTAATAATGTTAAGGATGGTTTTAAATTTTGAGGTTTGAGTGTTGACAAACTTATTGAAGAAATTATCTTGTTTAGTGATTTGATTATTTGGATCTGAGAAATTGGGTAATGTAATTAAGAATTCTTCGATGTTATTGATATCTTTGAGTAATTGTTCAACACAATTGATGGAAATACCTTTGTTAAGGACTCTCAATTTATTAATAAACTCTCTGATCAATGATTCTACCAATTTATTATTAAAAGACTTGATATAACTTTCACGGATTATTAAAGGAAGAATCAATTTGGCATTATTACCAATGGCAGATTTGAAATCTGAAACATAGTTGGAAATGGTTAAGATTTCATTGTCTTCCCAATTAGTATTCTCAAATTGTCTCCAACTGAACCCAAGATCATTAAGGAGCAAATTGATCAATTTGTTGATTGTGTTGTTAATCAAATACAAATAGTTATCCTTAACATTATCAAAATCAATTTCAATGTTGAAATCTTTGAATTTGTTAACTAAATCATTAAGATTATTGATTATATAATCAGCAGTATTAATCACCATAGTAAAATAAACTATCAGCTCTGTTTTAGTCAATTCATTAGTATCTCCAGCTTCGGTGATAGGTAATAACATCTTGACACGGTAATCATTCAACCATCTATTCAAAACATTAAATAAATCTTTCATAATCTTACCTGTGGAGATTTTTGATAATTGGTTTATGAGTTTATTGGAGATTTTGAAAAGTTCTAAACTTGAACTTGAAATGTTAGGAACATTATTAACCTTTAATACTTTTAATAATTCAGACTCATTGTTAACTTGGAATTCAGTAGGTATTTTGATAGTTCTTTGAAATTCAGACAATTTACTTTGTAAGTAAGTTTCTTGTTCTGTAATCCAGACATTCAAATAAGGTTCGAAGATTTTTGATAATATCTTAGAAAAGTATGTGGTTTCGAATTTACTATTCATGGAATTTTCAAAATCTACGGTGATGTTAATGCAATTCAACAATACTGAAGACTTGATATTAGACAATTTCTTGATTAAATCTTCTTTAGTAATGGCAACGAATATCTTACATAATTCCAATTCAACATTCCATTCTTGAGGGAATTTGTCTTTGTTAGACAACTTCTCCAACGTGTTATTGAAGTAGATAAATCTTCTATTCAAATTATCCAAAGAACCAGCTTCATCATTAGTGTTAAATATTAACTTTATATCTTTTAACTGTAAATTATAATACCAGGTTAATAGCTTATCTTTATACTTCTTATCGATCAATTCTAAGATCAAACAACTGTAAAGATCACCTTTATTCTCTTCAAAATCTATAAAAATTGAATCTACCAATTTCACTTCAATTTTGGTAATCATTTGATTGATCTGATTGATTTGATCAATTGACTTATAATCTTTGAAGAATACCATAAGTTCTTTCAAGTTCTTTAAGTTGTAGTATATTTTTTCGTAGTCATAATTCGTGGATAATAGTTTATTCAATTCGATCACTGTGATATTCAATATTTGAAGTCTTTTAAAGATGTTCATGGATAAGGTGAGGTTTCTCTTTAAGTTATCTAATTTGGAGATTTCTTTGGTAGAATGATTGATAGAATTCTGTATAGTTTGTGATTTTTCCCATGATTTGCTTATTATTGTGGTTAATTGTTTGATTTCATTATCGACATTTTGAGGGGGTTGGTACTGTTGAATTTCATTATTGATCTGACGATTGAGGGACTGTTTGTAGTGGTGAATGTATGTGAGGATGTCAGGGATCTCATTGAGGGAGTCTGGGGTCTGAAATATTCGATTTAGTTCATTCATGAGATAGACTGTGAGATTAAAGTGCGACTGAGTATGTAAGATCGAGCTGCGACTGAGCTGCGAGACTGAGACTGAGAGACTGAGACTGTCAGACTCCGAGAGTGAGACTCCGAGAGTGAGGAAAAACCAGAACGAGGAAAACTGAACGAGCTGAAGGTCCGAGTCTAATCATGTGACCTTCCAGCTCTTAGTACAACCAATAGCGGCAATTTCCTCGACAATTCCGCTAAGCTTGGATGTATTCCTCAAAATGCCCGAACCCCGCCTTTATTGTTCCGATATTTGAGAAGGCCTTGAAGATGTCAATGATCAAATTCACATTCAAGTAAACAAACCATTAAAGGAATGTAATACCGAAAATTTATTGTCGTGTGACCTTTGAGACCTTCTAATAAAAAAACCATAAGGATATTGAGGGTAGTGAGGGTATTAAGGGACTTTACATCACATTACCCCCATCCCAGCGTTGTTTTCAATCACTAAACACCTTAATTGCTTAAGTTAATGATGCTTATCTCCTGCTCTTGTGATAATTTCGCTCCTTTGATCCGAATGCGATAAATTCATGGATTAATGGATTTAGACGTGTCTCTAAATGATATTTTATGCATTTATCTATCAAATATAACATCTACCAACCCTTCATAAAACTTTTATGTCCAACTTCTTTCAATTCCATATACCTCCATTTGATCATAAAACTTTCAATTAAATCTCAATACCTTCTTCCGAAACCGTTTTAACATCCCTAAAAATTCCAATTTTTGTGGAGAATAAAAATCCATTGAATGTCGGCGCGACATGACTCTTTCGTTTAAATATTCTCAACGTATTCCATCTGAAATATTTATTTATATTCTAAGTAACAAACTTATAGTTTGGAAAAGTTGTTGATTTGTATCATATAAACTTAATAAAATCGTTTGATTTAGTATATGAATTTCTTTTTGTTGTAACTAAACATATTGTGTTGGATATAATTCGCTAATTTGATTTGTGAGTCAGAATCCCCATACAAACCAATTGAAAAACCTAACTGAAAATACCAAAAAAAAAAAAATGGAAACAGAAAAGGCTAAAGAGATCTTTGATCAGTTTGCATCTATAAATTCAAACAATGAAAAATTCTTATCATTACCCCAATTTACTACCATTTTATCACCATTAGAATCGGATATTCCAACTAAATCATTTTCTATCTTATACTTATTGGCTGATAAAGAAAAGAAAGGGTATGTTAATGAAAGTAATTTTGTTGATTTTATCACTACCTTGAATGATATTGATGGAGAATTCAAATTAATTTATAAGTTAATTGGTTCAGGTAATGGATCATCATCAGTTAAAGATCCTATCAAATACAATGAATGTATAGAAATGTTAAATAAGTTAAATAAAGCTATTGACCCAAGTTATCAACAAAAGAAGTTTAAGATGAATTGGGTTTATTTCAATAAATCCTTTGAACCAAATGGTGAGATCAATTATAATGATTTCATTAATTTGATCAATAACTTACCTTTAACTAAATTGATTGGGTCATTTGAATTGATTGCTAAGAATGGTGTTATTTCATCGGATGAATTAACTGATTTATTGAATCAAAATTTAAATCACAAGTTATCTAACAACTTAAAGAAGAATCTTAATTCCATACCTGATTTCTTTAAGAAACAATCATTTAACTTTTCTGATGTTACTTTCATTTATAACTGTTTGAGTAAAATTGATTTAATCAATGAAGTCATTGCTAATACTCCAGCAAATTCTTCCCAAGAAAAGAATGATATCTTAATCAATAAACTTGATTTATATAATCATTTAAAAGATCCATTATTGAAATCTTCAAATTTCAAACCTGTTACTATGAATGAATTGAACTTATTGTTCTATTTAATCAATAAAAATGAAGAAACAGTTTCAAGAAAAGATTTAATTAACGTTTTAAATCCAAATTATTTCGTTAATACCAATAACTTATATTCAATTTTTGAACATCCAGCAGCTTCACCAATTATTAATGATAATTTCTCATTATGGCCAATTTTTGACTCATTATATTCATTTTTCCTTGGTTCTATAGCTGGTTGTATTGGAGCTACCGTAGTTTATCCAATTGATTTAGTTAAAACTAGAATGCAAGCTCAAAAACATAAAGCTTTATATGAAAATTCATTAGATTGTTTCAAGAAAATCATCAAAAATGAAGGTTTAAAAGGTTTATATTCAGGTTTAGGAGCTCAATTAGTTGGGGTTGCCCCAGAAAAAGCTATTAAATTAACTGTTAATGATTTAGTTCGTGGTATTGGTACTGATGATTATGGAAAAATCACTATGCCATGGGAAATTCTTGCTGGATCATCAGCTGGAGCTTGTCAAGTTATTTTTACTAATCCTTTAGAAATTGTTAAAATTAGATTACAAATGCAAGGTGGTACTAAAACCAACAATTTACCAGGAGAAATCCCAAGAAAACAATTAACTGCTGGACAAATTATTAAAACTTTAGGTGTTAAAGGTTTATATAGAGGAGCATCAGCTTGTCTTTTGAGAGATGTACCATTTTCAGCTATTTATTTCCCAACTTATGCTAATATAAAGAAATATTTATTTAATTATGATCCTGATGATGCTAACAAGAGACATAATTTAAATACTTTAGAATTACTTATTTCTGGTGCTATGGCAGGAGCTCCAGCAGCTTTTTTCACTACTCCTGCTGATGTTATAAAGACAAGATTACAAATGGAAAGAAAATCAACTGATATTAAATATAGAGGTATTGTTCATGCTTTTACCTCAATTTTAAAAGAAGAAGGTCCTTCAGCTTTTTTCAAAGGTTCTTTAGCAAGAGTCTTCAGATCTTCTCCTCAATTTGGTTTTACTTTAGCTTCTTATGAATTATTACAAAAAATGTTCCCATTAAATCCTCCAAATACTAAATCTTCAAACTTTAAAACTATTGTTGGTTATCCTGGAGTTTATTCATTAACTAATGATCAAGTTTATAATAATCAAACTGGTAGAATTATGTATTTAAATCAATCAAGTTTATTAAAACAACATGGTTTAGTTGGTGATGATGTGGATTCAAAAGATTTAGTTAAATTACCTGCTAACTATGTTTATAAGAGTCATGATGCAATCAAAATCTTATTAGATATTGATTATAAATTTGGTAATTTCGATTATCAATCCTACTTAAATTTTATTGGTAAATAATACATTTAATAGAGTTTTCTTAAATATGCATTTCTCCTTGTCCCTATATTTGATAGATGTGAAATTCACTACTATTATCGATATTTTTAAAGTTAATTAACATGAAATCTTTATTGATTCTTATCATTCCATTAATCTTTTGTTTGGTAGTTTGTAAGTCAATGGATTTATTCTTATAATTAGATAAATTGGTTAATAGCAAACAATCATTAGATTGATTTAGAACTGCTACTTTATGATCAGTTATAATGGAGAATAAGTTAATGATGTTGTCGTTAATATAATCAATGCTATGAATGATTTGGTATTTCTTGACCTGAATATTGAAATTTATCAATTTAATCTTTTTATATGATATTAAAGTTATTTGAAAGTACTGGAATACTTTGGTGATTTTGAAGTTCTTAATCAAATCATTATTATTAAAGATCCATTTATCATTATTTTCAAGGTTAAGTATAATTAAGGTCTTATAACTGGAAATAACCAAATACTTATCGATCTTTTCTATCTTATTGATCTTTTCAATCTTATTACTTAACTTGAATTTGGTGATATCATTGAATTCATAATTTTCATGACTTAACATATAAATAATCCCAATGTTAGACCCAATTAAAAGACAATCTTTGGTAAGTTTTGAAAAAGTAATGAAAAATCTTTTAGTTGGTTTCAAAGTCTGGGATTTGAATTGATATATTTGTTGATTGATTTCAATAATGTTCATTCCAAATAAATGTTGCAAGTCCTTTTTAATCTCTCCATTTGGTAGGTTCTTAATAAATTTAAAAATATCCAAATTTCTATCTAATTTAATGAATTTCAAATTTCCCTGTTGTAATTTTTTAATTTGTCCCATTATAATGAAATTCTGATAAAGTTGGGGATTATCCAAATCAGATTCACTTATTAGATTCATAAAAATCATATCATCACTACTTGAAATAGTCAATATCTCACACGGTAGTAATCCTAAACCATTAATTATCTCATTAATCTCATCTACTCTTCCACCTGTGGAATTTATGACGTCTCCTATAACATCTTCATGATTGATTTCTTTGGTTTCCCTGGTAAGTATTTCATCAATAGCTATTACTTGGAAATGATTGAATTGATTCGTTATTATAATATAATCATCATTTTCAATATGTAACTTGTCCCATATTTTCGTTTCATGGGGATAATGAATATCATGCGTAAGTATAAGGGAATTGAATCGTTCATATTCAATTATTGTATCATTAACACGATTTAATCCTAGTTTTATATTAGTAATTGAATGATCCTGATAGATTAATTTTGATGATTTGGTTTGAGGAGGTTTTACAGGTTTTTCTGATTGATTCATAATTTTTTGGGCTCGATGTCGTTGTTGAATGGTATTATTATGATATAGTTGATTATTAGACCCATTGGTGATTTTGAAATACCGTTTCTTTACTTCATCGTAGTAATATCCTGGTATATTCATTTTGAGGTTTTTGCGCACCATTCTAGAGATTTATCCTAACCCCACAAGTTCTAATATACATTGAAAGTCTGTCTATTTGAAGCTTTTGATACGTGTTAAAGATTTTTGGTGGTCCATTTCATATATCATAATCAAGTTCATAATCCTCCACTATCTTCTTCTTCAGTCTTTTCTCATTTTGTGCTCTTAATGCTAATATTTCAAATCCATTACTTCTATCGATTCCATCCCATAGTATTCCTGCCTTAATACCAAATCTATTAGGTAAATTGACTCCTTTATTATAATCTAAATGTCTAGTGACATCATTTGATCTCAAAGGATCATCAATTAAATTTGTATTCTTACGATATTGTTGATATTCTTCATCATTTTGGGAAACTGTGAAACTTTTAGGTGCTTGCTTCTCAGGTTCTATATCAATTACTACTTTGGTTTTCTCTGGTACTTTTACTTCATTGATATCTATTATTCTTCCTGTTAAATCTCTATAAACAGTTTGCGATGGGTTTATCACTTCACCTTGTGTTTTCTTTTCTTTTTCAACCCCTTTCACTTGAATCTTTTCAACAACTGTTATCTTATCCATCAAATCGTCTCCATCTTCGATCTTGGCTTCATCCACAACAACATTACCCTTTTTCTTCGACTTCTTTTTCTTAGTAGTATAGCTTGATAAGTCTTTCATGCGCGATAATTATATTTCTACAGATCCTATTTAAGTCAATTTGGTTAAACTATTATGTAAGTTTGCTAAGTTATCACATAATTCCATAAACAAATTGAACTGAGTCTTTATGATTTCTAAAATATTAAAGATATTCCCAAATCCTTGATTAACAGATTGTTCCAAATTTTGTAAAATGGTTGTGAATTCTTTTATCATAGCTTCATAATTGGAAATGATATCATTATAATATTTGATTTTTTTGATGAAAAATTCGTTCAATTGATATGATGAGGATAATTTCGTACCAGGAATGGATAATTGTAAAATCAATTGTAACATTTTATTGATATCTTCAGTTAATTCATTGTTTAAAGATTTTAAATCACTTAAATTATTTGAATCAAATTTCAATGCTTGTTTAGTACTTTTTAACTTGATATATAAGTAATCAATATCTTGAGGTAATGTTTTAATTAATTCATCATGAACTTTAACTTCATTTTGTAAATTTGTGGCTATTAAATGTTGTTGATTGATATATTTGTCAAACTCTTGTAATTCTCTTTTGATATTTTCCGGTAAATCTCCAACTCTGGTCATGGCATTGAGTTGGAATTGATTATTCTGGTTGAATACTGATTGGTTATTTTGTTGATTTTGATTTTGTCCTCCAAATAATCCTCCTGTATTATTATTATTATTGAATAATCCTCCTGATGTATTATTATTGTTATTGAATAATCCTCCGGATGTGTTATTAGTGTTGGTGTTTGAGTTAGATCCAAATAATCCTCCAGAGGTAGGCTTTGACCCAAATAATCCCCCTGATGTAGTATTACTAGTATTGTTTGATCCAAATAATCCTCCCGATGATGCAGGTTTAGACCCAAATAATCCTCCTGAAGTATTATTAGTTGAAGTATTTGAATTAGATCCAAATAATCCCCCAGTGTTGGTGTTAGTGTTGGTGTTGTTACCTCCAAATAATCCACCTGTTGTATTATTCGTAGTATTGGTATTATTATTACTTCCAAATAATCCACCAGTGTTGTTGGTAGTATTGGCGGTGTTATTGTTATTACCACCGAATAATCCTCCTGATGTATTATTTCCACCGAAAAGTCCTGTACTAGCAGGTTTATTACCAAACATTCCTCCTGATGTATTCGCAGTATTGTTGGTATTATTATTACCTCCAAATAATCCACCACTGGTATTGGTTGTGTTCGAAGTATTGTTATTAGTATCTAATCCTCCACCACTTCCGAATCCAGTATTACCTGAACCAAAAGTTGAAGTATTGTTACCAAAACCTGAGGTAGTATTATTGTTATTATTATTAGATGCCCCAAATAATCCACCCGATGTAGTGTTATTATTAGTGTTATTACTACCGAATAATCCACCTCCAGTGGTAGTACTGTTGTTGGTGGCATTAGCAGCTGTATTGCCAAAGGATGGAGTACTTCCAAACCCTTTATTCAACGAACTTCCAAACATGAGTTTATGATGAGTGCGAAAATTTATTTATTATGATTGAATCAACGCTATCGAAATTGGCCCAGGAGGTTAAGGAAATTCAAGATGCCAAACAGAAACTTCAAGATGAAAATGATTCCTTGAAGTTAAAGATCATTGAAATGAAGAAAGACTATACAAGAGAATTGGTTGATATGAAACGTCTATATAAACTACAACACAAACAACACGTTAAAACCTATCAAGACAAAATAGATCAATTGACTTTAAAAATAAGAAAAATGCATAAGAATTCCGCCAGTCCAACCCAGCATAATAGGATTCTACAGCCAAAAGATCTTAATCAGTTCACTGTACCCAAGATGATCAATAAACCAGATTTAGCCGCACCTAATACAAGTGAAAAAGTCAAAGTAAAGACTACTGAGTATATACCTGGCTTACCTTATAGTCAGTATGAGAATCCTGATATCATACCCACACAATATTCTACTGATTCAGACATTGAAGGACAAATTTCACCCATTAAAGAAGAACCTCATTCACCTTCAACTTCTCAAGTATTCCATAGTTCTCCAGTGAAATTCGATTCCCAAACCCAAAATAATGATAACGAACCAAAGAGTGTTAAAAGACAAAAAATAAACGAATATGATGTTTCCTTGGATGAAATTAAATCTATATTTAAAGATACTACACCACTTTACCAACGTCATTGGATGAGTAAATATTACGAAAATAAGTTTATTAAAAGTCCTACCTTCAAGATAGATCTCACTAATAATCCAATAACCATGAAACCATGGACTATTAATGATTTCACCAGGAAATTTGAGATCAGTGAGACTCCTCCATTCTTCTACATTAAGGATAATACATCACAAGAAGATAGGATCACGAAAATGAAAAGTGAAAATGATTTGAAAAGAACTATCAAAACAAGATTAAACCAAATTTTCACCGGTGAAAATTACTTTCTTGTTGAGATTTTAAATAAATTCGTCAAAGCTAATAGATACACTATTGACGAATCAGTTCTTAGAGATTGAATTGAAACCAAATACATAATGTCATGAATGTCAAGTTAAGGTAAACTTTTGTGTCTTTTCCTTTTGAATTTCGGTTTATGAACCGTCTTTTCGTGTCTCTGAGAAGTATCTCTTCTACTAAATAATTTATCACATTTTGGACAAATGAACAATAATTGTCTTACCAAATTATGTTCGTTCTTATCTTTGATGTTTCTTGATGGGTCCTTGTCGTTAAGATGTTCGTTAATCAAATGTTTCCTGAGCAGGATCTTTTTATCGAAACCAATCATTTTGAAAGGACAGTCATTGACCACACAACGATATTTCAAATGTTTAAACAAATTGAACTTTTCATAATGAAGAATAAGTTCTCTTAAAGATTGAACTTCAATCTGACAATGATTACATTCATATCTCTGATAAATATCAATCTTATCGTGGAAAACCTCTAATAAAGATTCACCAATGTTACTATCGTCTTTAAATCTGAAAGCAGGTTCTTTTAATTTTGGGGTAATAACAGAAATGTTATATAATTTTCTTGATGCAATTTTTAAGTTATTTTTAAAATGTTGCTTGGGAATGTCTCCATTGGAACGAATCTCTGTTCCACCTCCAAGATCACCAGTAAAATTCTCTTCTAAATATCTTTCAATAACCGATTCAATGTCTCCAATACCATCATTTTTAACAGTTGCCATTGGGAACTGGCCAATATCTGAAAGTTCTGATGAAGGAGTAGAATATTTTGAATTTGATTCATTGACAATATCCCATATATTGTTCTGTAAATTGGAAGGTGAATTACCACATAAGGAATAATTCATCAACTCACTAAAAATATCATTTTCCGTATGAGACGACTCTTCAGACCAAACTTGAAAATTCAATCTTGGACCCTCCAGATCCTGATCACCAGGAGTGTCTTTCACATCAAAATCTCCCTGGTTAATAGTTTGTGCCACAATTTTCACGATCTCTTCCTCATCTGTTGATGGTTGGTAGTTCGAATTAAGGAGTTTAGCGTCAAGGGAACACAGGGTTCGAGACAATCCGGAATTTTGACAACTCAAGTAACCATTTAACTTAAAATCTAAACCAATGTTATCATGATACAACTCATTAGTATCTTCATCATGATAAAAATCTTTAGTTTCATGATTAATCAGTAGCATCATTAAATTAAAGGATAATAAATTGGGTGGTTCTCCACCTATTTATCACACTTTCAGTAATCTTTTCCAAACGAACATCCAATAAGACCAGACAAATTACTCAATTTGGTAATATTAAGCATAATTCCATAGATAATATATGGGTGGTGGTTATTTTTTTGGGACTTAAAGACACAACCTTCACCGATAAGAACCACACCTGTATAACAGGAGGGGCCTGTACACAACCCCTCCAGAACTAGAGATCTATGTTAATCTTCCATTCAAGAGTGTATGTCATCACTTACAACAAAGCCTTGATACCTAATGTTAAATAAGAGCCTTGAATTCTCGAGCCCCAAAAGAAAACTCCCAAATCTCAATATTATCCCAAACTTCAGAAGTCGTCACCACTTTAAACGTTAATGTCTTATGAGCACTCCCTTCCGTTGAAGACTGTACACATTGGTCCAAAAGAATATTTTTTACCACATTATTCAAGGCGGCTAAATTTAGATTGTATAAATTTTACAAATTATGGAATTGTTTCATAATAGATAAGTTTTCACAAGAAAATAAGGTTTTTGCCGGAATTATACATATTTCATATTTTCAGTGTATCTCTTCTTAAATCTTAAAGGATCTTAATTTTAAGTGGTATCACCTAATGATTTATGGTTATGAATATTTTAAAAAAACGACCATAACCATTGGAGATTAACAATTAGCCAGATTCAAAAAAGTGCCTTAGAAAAACCCTTAACTCTCTAAAAGTTCCCTTAAATGCACCTGGTTATCAAAATTGGTTTTTAAACTTTGCCAATCGGAATTATCATTGCTCCAAGATCTCTCAAAGATAAGATCGTCCCGTTTTCGTGTGCGAACTTGGACGATTATCTAACCAACATGTCCATTTACGAAGGTAAAATGGTAGAGAAAGCGGGATATTGCACAATAAAGGTTTCAAGGAGGTTTTTCTTGTGAAGCTTAAAAGGCAATTCAAATGCATGTCATAACTGAATTTTTCAATTTTCTTATCGTACATGCAAAACGTTGTATGTGTTACCAGAAGATACATCAATTAAACCCCTATTTCGGAGAATGTTGGGATGTTTCTTGAAAAAGTGAAGTCGGGTTTAAGTCTACAATCATGTGGTATAGAAAAATAAATTCAGGGAAAGAATCCCCAGAATTCTTCTTAAGTATCCGAGGAATATTACCTAATATCTTACCCACGCTCTGAAAATCATTGGAAGATCTTGTGGTTTAAAATCTGTTGAATAGTACAACTCTGTCAATCTTCCAACCAGTGGGGTGTCAAAAAGAAAAATGGTACGAGTTTGCAGCCCAGTGAATTCTGGGGTTTCTTACATCGCGAAAAATTTTTATCTCAGATCACTAGACATTTAACAGTTACATACAGGGTATACAATGGGAGAATTACCAGGATTGGCTTCAGAGGCCGTTTTAAAACAATCTATCCCTGTTCCAGAATCATTCGTGGAAGTTAAAGGTATCGATTATTCCAAAGATTCAGCATATAATATGACTGCAAAAGATTTGGTTGCATCTATGGGTAGTATGGGATTTCAAGGATCTTCAGTTGCTCAAGCTTGTGATATTATTGACAACATGAGATCTTGGAAAGGTAAACATAAAAGTGAATTGGAAGAACATGAAATTAAAGGACAATTTGATGATGAAGGATATCAAAGAACAACTATTTTTATGGGTTATACTTCAAATTTAATTAGTAGTGGTTTAAGAGATACTTTAAGATATTTAGTTCAACATAAGATGGTTAGTGCTATTGTTTCAACTGCTGGAGGTATTGAAGAAGATATTATTAAATGTTTAGCTCCAACTTATATGGGAGAATTTTCTTTACCAGGTAAAGGATTAAGAGATCAAGGTATGAATAGAATTGGAAATTTATTAGTTCCTAATGATAATTATTGTAGATTTGAAGAATGGATGGTTCCAATTTTAGATAAAATGTTAGAAGAACAACAAGAAAATTCTAATAAAGAAAATTGTTATGATAATGATTCAAATATGTGGACTCCATCATCATTTATTGATAGAATAGGTAAAGAAATTAATGATGAAAGTTCAGTTTTATATTGGGCTCATAAAAATAAAATCCCAGTTTTCTGTCCTGCTTTAACTGATGGTTCAATTGGTGATATGTTATTCTTCCATACTTTCAAATCATCTCCTCAACAATTAAGGTTAGATATTGTAGCTGATATCAGAAAAATTAATTCCATGTCTATGGAAGCTACTAGAGCCGGTATGATTATTTTAGGTGGTGGATTGATCAAACATCATATTTGTAATGCTTGTTTAATGAGAAATGGTGCCGATTATGCTGTCTTTATTAATACTGGTCAAGAATTTGATGGTTCAGATGCTGGTGCTAGACCTGATGAAGCCATCTCTTGGGGTAAAATTAAGGCTGACGCTAAACAAGTTAAAGTTTATGCTGATGTTACAGTAGTTTTCCCATTAATTGTTGCAGCCACTTTTGCTTCTAAAAAACCATAATAAAAGGGTTGGCTAACCCAAGTATATAGATTAGAATTTACACGGAAAATTGTCTTATCGGTAGTGCGCATCCCTTATCGAACCGTCAGCCAGCAGCCACATATGTAAAAGTGCACTGGAAAGATTTCGAGACTTGCATTTTTCCTTCGTTAAAAAACCATGACTGACATTGACCAAATGGTTGAAGCTTTAAAAGCTACTTTAAATTCATTAGAAGAAAAGAAAAAACAAACTTCTACTCCTGTCGTTAATTCCACTCCAACCACCAAAAAAGTAGGTCCAATTAATGTTACATTAGACTATGAAGCTCTTTCTAAAGAATATATTGAATTCACTTATAAGAATCCTACTATTTTCCATGTTGTTAAGAGTGTAGGAGAAGAATTGAAAGCTGCTGGATTCACTTATGTAGCTGAAAAAGATTCTTGGGCAGATTTACAACCAGGTAAGTATTTCACTACTAGAAATGGTTCGTCACTTACTGCTTTTAATGTTGGTAAAGATTGGAAACCAACCAAAGGATGTGGTATCATTGGTTCTCATATTGATGCTTTAACAGCTTTTGTTAAACCAAACTCCACCAAGAATAAAGTTGATGGATATGAATTATTAGGTGTTGCAAATTATGCTGGAAGTTTATCTGATGTTTGGTGGGATAGAGATTTAGGTATTGGAGGAAGAATTATTGTTAAAGAGGGTGATAAAGTTGTTACCAAATTAATTGATTCAACACCTCATCCAATTGCCCATATTCCAACATTAGCTCCACATTTTGGTACTCCAGCTAAAGGTCCTTTTAACACCGAAACTCAAGCCGTTCCAGTTGTTGGATTTAGTAGTGAAGAACCAGCTCCAGCTACTGATGATGAAAAATTAAGTCCTTTATATGGTAAACATTCAATTACTTTATTAAGATACGTTTCTAAATTATCAGGTGTTGCTGTTAAAGATATCAATCAAATTGATTTACAATTATATGATATCCAAAAGGGATCTTTTGGTGGATTGAATAATGAATTCATTTTTGCTCCAAGAATCGATGATAGAATTTGTTCTTTTGCTGCTTATAAAGCCTTAATTGATGCTGAAGTTGATGAAGAATCATTTTCAATTGTTGGTTTATTTGATCATGAAGAAGTTGGTTCTGCTACTAGAACTGGTATTAAAGGGGGATTAATTGAATCTGTTGTTTCTAGAGTCGCAGCATCTAAATATTTTGGTGCTTCATCCCCTGAAGATTTAAAACAAATTTACTCCAATACCATTATTTTATCGGCCGATGTTAATCATTTACTTAATCCTAACTTCTCAAATGTTTACTTAGAACATCATAAACCTGTTCCAAATAAAGGTTTAACTTTAGCTTTGGATTCTAATGGACATTTTGCAACCGATCAAATTGGTGTTGCTTTATTAGAAGAATTATCAAGAATTAATAATGATAATTTACAATATTTCCAAATCAGAAATGATTCTAGATCTGGTGGTACTATTGGACCTTCAATTTCTTTACAAACTGGAGCTAGAACTATTGATCTTGGTATTCCTCAATTATCAATGCATTCCATTAGAGCTACTACTGGTTCTAAAGATGTTGGTTTAGGTATTAAATTCTTTAAAGGATTTTTCAAAAACTGGAGATCAACTTATGATAAATATGATGATTTATAATCAATTGACCAAATCATTCAATTAAACTACCAGTAGTATGGTCAAATCTTTTTTATATAGTCTAAGAAACCGTCTCGCACACGACCTCGCGATCTCTCATCATTGACAAAAGATATTTATAGTCAGTAAATCCATATAACCTTAAGGTTAATACTATAGATAATCAATCAATTGACTTCAGAAAATGGGTATGTCCATAATACATGATACTCCAAATCATAATTGGGGAGATTATCAAATAGAAATCTTAATACTAACCAATTTTTTAGCGCCTAAAAAGATGTCTTTAGAGGAATTCATGAAGGATGAAGGTATGTTTTACAATTATTTAATAAGATTCTTTTCAATTACTAACAAAAATAGAATTCGGTGGATCTTGGGCTGATGAGCCTGTTGATTATGCATCGATTTCCGTCCCAATTGATCATAAAACTTATAATCATCATGATGATTTTAATAGATTTAGAAATTATGGTGATTCCCATCTTGATAATGGCCCTCCTTATATAGCTAAAGTACTCAATTTACCCATTACCGTTGATGATGATTTTATAATCGATTTATTTAAAAGTAGATATACAAATTTCGTTAAATGTAAAATTGTTGTTGATCCATCATCCAATATTTTACAAACCAATGTCATCAAAAAAGTAGCATTTGTTGAATTAAATAATTTCCAAGACTTATCTAAAGTGATTAAATGGCATGATTTATATTATAGTGGGAATAAGAAAGTTCTAATTGAAAAAGCCGATTTTCAAGATTTCCAAGATTGCATGAATTTTAACAGTCAACATGCTGATGAAATTCAACAAATTGGAAGAGATTTTTTATCAGGGAAATTGAAGGTCAATCATGGATTCAGGGATAATTTCCATAGTCATAATTCTGGTCATCATCATAATAATTTTAATTCAATGCATTCATCTTATGGTCAACATTCTACTAGTTTAGGTAATCCACCAATTCATCATGAAAAACCAAAAGTTAATCCATTTGGTGCAGCTAAACCTGTTGATGTGGTTGCAAGACAACATGAAATCGAAAAGAAATTGATTACAATCAATCCAACAACAGTGAAAACCATTAATATTGATGAAGAACCTCCTAAACCAAAACAAAATACTAATCCATATGAAAATGGTGTTAGTTTGGCTGAGCTATTGAGTAACAAACCAAAGGAAAACGAGTTCAAGAAAGATTCTCCAAAACCTCAAATCACTAAACCTATAATTTTGAAGAAAAAACCTACAAAGGAAAAAATTGAACCTTCCCCCTCTGCAGAAGTCATTGAACCTGTTGTTAACAAAGAAGAACCTGTTGAACCACCTGTTGAAAAATCAGAGAAGGTTCCAGAGGTTAAAAATGAAGTCAAACCAAGGAGTAAGTTTGATTTCTCCAATTTAAACAAGGAATCAAAAGTGCATAAGTTGAGACAAAAATTTGAAAGACCAGTAGAAAAAAATGGGCATACTGAGTCCAATTTTGAAGCAAGTCAACCTGATACTCTTAAACAAGAAAGATTCAAGAAACCTTATAAGCCTAGGGAAAAGCATATAAAATCTAAATTCCAAAAACCTGAAGATAAGGCAGATGTGAAAAAACCTGAGATTGATGTTGAATCTACAAAAGAAAAGAAGGATGTTGAGGTTAAAAAAGACGACTTACCAGATTTAAGTAAGTTGAGTATTCTGGCATCTAATGATAGACCTGATTTCAAAAAACATTTTGACGAATTGACTAAAAAACCTTACACTCCTAAGAAGAGTAAGTTTGTTAAACACCACGATAAGCCAAAGAAGGTAGATGAAGTTGAAACTGAAAAGGCAACTGAAAAGGTTACTGAAAAGGGTGAAAAGGGTGAAGAAAAAGTTATCGAAAGACCTAAAAATAAGAAGAAAGAGAAAAGTCAAGATAAGAGTCAAAATGAGGAGGGTGATAAAGCCAAACCAAAACCAAAACCTAGAAAAAAGAAATCACCAGAAAAGAAAGATTTGGATGAAGAGAAGTCTTTGAAAGTAAAGCCAAAGAAGGTCAAGGAAGAAAAGGTCAAGGAAGAAAAGGTCAAGGAAGAAAAGGTCAAGGAAGAAAAGATCAATGGACATGGAAAAGAGGTAAAGGAGAATGAGCCAAAGGCTGAGGTCAAAGAACCTAAAGAGCCAAAGGAACCAAGGGTTCCAAAAGAATCCAAAGGACCCGAATCCAAGGAACCAAAAGTGCCAAAAGAACCAAAAGTACCTGAACCAAAAGAATCAAAAGAGTCAAAAGAACCTGAAAAAGAACTGGAAATATCTCAAAAAGAAGAAAGAAATGGAACAAGAGGAAGAGGACGTGGAAGAGGTAGAGGTAGAGGAAGAGGCAGAGGTAGAGGAAGAACCTTCAATCTCTCATATGTTCGCAAACATGAACCTAAAGAAACCCCAACTGTATAATTAATGTATAATAGATTGATAATTAAACTTATATTAAAGTACACCATAGTACATGCCACATAAAAAATTTGTTAAAGTCCGAAACCCACATTACAATAACCCACTATCTTTCAAAGAATTCTCTAAAATAGTTTCTTTAACAGCCGCGAAAACTAATTCGATATTTGAAGTATCAGTTGCTTGAGTAACATGAGGATAAATATTTAACCCTGATCTATTAACTTGAGTAAATCTCCATAAAATATATTTAGCAGCTTTATTAATATTATTACCACCATTATAATCAGGGAAATAATTTTCTAAAGGAGAATAAGGTAATTTATCAGCGAAAACATCAATTTTATTTAAGAATAAAACAATTGAAGTTCTTGCAAACCATCTTGAATTAACAACAGAATCAAATAATGTTAAACTTTCTTCTAATCTATTTTGATTATTTTCTTCTAATAAAACTTGATCATATTCACTTAATGCAACACAAAATATAATTAAAGTAACATTATCAAAACAATGAATCCATTTCTTTCTTTCAGATCTTTGTCCACCAACATCATACATATGAATATTAAGACCTGAACCCATTTGAAATCTAAAATCATAAATCCCAGAAGTTTTCTTTCTTGTTCTTAAAATATCATTAGGTGTTGGTAAATAATCTTTATTAGAAAATCTTGATAAATCTGATAAGAAATAATTAGTTGAATCAATTAAATAAAAATTTCCTTGATTAAGTTTAATGAATTCTTTTACTTGAGGTTTATTATAAATTGATTTAATCATTTCAGCAATTCTTTCATTAAAAGGTTCATTAGAATTAATATTAATTTCATAATCAAGAATTTCATTTAATTCATTAATTGGTAAAATATTCTTATCATTATCATTATCATTATCGTTATCATTATCATTATCATTTTTATCAATCAAATTTGGTTGTAAATCAATTATAGCATTAATAATTTGTTTAATACAATCCATAATATTTTTATAAACAAATGGTTTATATTCTAATAATTCTTCATTATTATAACCATTTTGATGTAAAATCTTCATTTGTTTAACAATAGTTGATTTCCCACTTTCTCCTGATCCTAATAATAATACTTTAACTTCTTTTGATGATGTACTTGATTCTTCCATTGGTGAAATTTGTAAACTTTCTTTAAGATCTTGACTTTTTTCATTAAATCTGGTACTATCATCATGAGATGAATCTGATTGATTATGATTAATTATTTGATTTTGTTGTTGACGTTTTTGATCAGTTTTTACAACTTCTGGGGTTTCCTTTGATGCACAAGCTCCCATTTTAATTTGAATATTTTACTATTTTTCAATTGATCTTATTAACTATCTTCAATGTCTATTCCCAACCTTATAATGTCTTTCTGGTTATATGTGAAATTTTGAAAATTTTTCAGAACCTCACTCTAATAACAATTGCACCTTCAGTGATTTGCTCGAATTATTAACCTATTATAAATATTTTAAATTCAATGATTTCAATGGGTTAGAAGTTTTAAGGTTTAAAAATTCTTAAATAAAATATTTGAATATTAAAATTTTTCTAATGATTAACTTACGTCAATTAGTGTCACTTTATTTTATTCTTACTGACCCTCTCGCTTTTTGGCGATTTTTTTATTTTTTGAGACTTGAAATGAAGCGGAATTTCCTTTCTGCCTTAATGCCTTGAGGCTTAATTTTTTATGGCATTAGTTTATAGTTTAACTCCTTGGGTTCTTGGCAATGAGGAGAGTATTGGATATTTTTTTGATTTTTTCTGTTTTTAGTACCACTTGAATACTTTATAAGTGTTTTAACAAAAACAGCAAAAAAAATCAGTGATGATGTAAAATAGCGCCGCCCGGTTTCGATCCGGGGACATCAGGGTTATGAGCCCTGCGCGCTTCCACTGCGCCACGGCGCTGATTTTTGTAAAGATCAGCCGTATCTTCTCTGTATCGTTCTGGTTGAGAAAAAAATTAGCTATATCTTTCTGAATATACCATTTATTGGTCTAGTTTTCTCTCATACACTTTTACAAAAGTTAGAAGTACCATTATACTTCTTCATTCCTCTTCAAAACACATCCTACCCACTTCGGAATTAACACTGTTTATATATTTTGCAACCATAATTAAGGTCGCGACCTCACAAAAAGATAAACACAAAAAATTTGTATACTCAATCGAGGCTGCTAGTGATGATCGAGGTGCCCATAGATGATTTGGCACTTGCTGATCAACGGTTCACATCATTCATCAATTCTAGAAGTCTAGAAGTTTTAAACTCCAATAGTCCTCGTAAAATCAATCATATTAGAGATACAAGAAGTTTCGCTAATGATTTCATAGATAAAGTCCTACTGCATCATTCGAACAATTTACATGATGAAACTATAATTAATGCTTTTAGGTGTTTATATTTCTGTTGCAGTAAACCTCAAGATGTCTTGAGTGTTTTAAAACGACATCAATCCTTTGTTTTAGAATTATTTTCAAAGAAAGCTTATAAAGTATCATTAAAACATTTAAAGGTGATCCAACAAGTTACAACGGATTATTTGTCCCATGATAGTATTCATATTGAATCTAAAGATGATAGAACATTGATAGATGGTATAGAGTTCAAGAATACTGATAGTTCCATGACTAACTTAATTATAGCTTTCCATTTCCTTTCCTTACAATGTGTGTTACAATTATTTTCCACCAACTTAAATCACTTAACTACATCAACAGGTACAATAATAAGCATTGAGTATTTGAAGTTATTCCCCCGTTATTTTATATCTTCAAGTAATTTCTCTCAATGGGTGCATATTCAACCTGATGCCTCATCGGAGAAACATTTGAATAATGTGATAAAAATTCTTTCAGGATTTGTCAAAATATGTTCAGTTGTATCTAAAAAGATTCCAACATTATCAATCACAAAGACTCAATTTGAATTCAAACTCATGGAATACAAGTACTTGCAAGATCAGAAAATCCCAGAATATGATTTTGCCTCCATATCAGCAGAACTTGATCCCTTCTTTAATGATTTGAAATCTACTGTACCCGATATCACTGTTCAACAAACTCCATCCACCACAGAAGAAATTGAATCAGTGCTAGAAAACCTTAGTAATCAACCAGAACTCATAAACAAATTCAAATCAATGTTACTTACTTGTCCCCCTGATTTGTATAATAATCCAGTCATGATGGACCAGATTATAACGTGTTCAAACGCATTAGACATCAAATACATTACTTCGTTCTCAAGGTGTGTTTTGAATTATATGAAGGCCAATTTCAAGCATTTCAGAACGATTACCAGAAAACATTTCCAATTATTTGACCTCATAACTAACCATTGCACAAGTATTGATGACTGTTCGGCACTTCTAGACATCACTTCCAAACTTTACTTTATCCTTTCGAAATTCAAACAATTCAAACGCATAAAGAACTTATCTCACTTGTTGTATAATAATGGGAAGAAGTATTCATCTCCGGAAAGTCTCAGATTATCAGTTGAATATGAATCTTTCATTGCTCAACCATCAAATGATTTGTTGGATAAAGTTGAAAAGGTCAGTAACTGTTTGATTTCAATGAACCAACAAAACGTAGCATTTGAAATTTTGATCAAGTACTTGAAAAGTATCGACCATAATCTTGATAAGCATATCAGTCCACATATAATTTCATCACTTTTGGACTGTTTGGATAACGAACGCATTAATACCATCTTCTCCACCAATGAGTTTCCTAACTCATTCAAATCTGCATTATTCATTAATATAACCAAAACATCACACCCATTAGTTGAGTCTATTTACCAACAGTTGGATATCAGTGATAGTACCTTATCACTTTATTGTACATACCATTATTCAAACACTATTGGACTTGAAAATTATATCGACTTGGAGAGTATTCCTAATGGAGTCGATGAAGCCATGAGCCTTTTATTGAAATCAGCCATTTTAATGAATAACAACATCAACTGTGAATGGAGTTCTAACAACATCAATAAATCAGTTGTATACTTTGTTGAATACTTATCATTAAATGTTGACATCAACGATTACGAGATCGAAGTATTCAATACCATCAGACATTATTTGAAGTATAACCAATTGTTTGATGTATTGAAAGAATTGATCGATACTTACAATAGCTCAAGAGATTTATCACATAAACAACTCATGAAATTAGATTTCGAAATCACCATGGATTATACTGATATCTGTTTGAAGTTACATGAATTTGAACAAGCTGAAAAGTCTTTGAATAGGGCTAGTGAGCTTTTGAAAGTCTTATTTGCCAATTCAAAGACATCGGTTGGATCAAACGACTTATTGAGATGGAAACTGGTTCAGTTGCAATATTTCTTGTCGATAGATTCCTTGGAAACGGCTGATGAAAAGCTTGTCACAACTACCAAGTTCTTGTCTTCCAAATCAGAGTTTTCTTTGAGTAGTAAAACCAGCTTGACATTATCAGAGAAACTCACCAACTTACTTTCTGTTGCCCGTTTCAATTCAATAGTTTCCCAAATGAACCTCAAGAAATTCAGTTACCCTGAAGTGTTCACCCAATTGAAGACTGGGATCAAATTGACTATGTCAATTTTGAAGAAAATTCCTACCAACCTCGATAGATCATCATACTTCGAATTGAAATGGGGATGTAACACGTTAATTGTTGAACTCTACTTCCAAATGATTGAAGTTTTGAAGACCCTAGGTATTTCAAGGGACTTAAGGTTCTATATTGAAGAGTTTCAAAAGTTTCTCGATTCAACTATTAATCCTACGGTCAACTGTATGTTTAACTATTACTTATCCAATGTTTCTACTTTGATAGGGCAACTCCAACAAGCAAAGTCCTTCTTGGAAAAGGCCGATGCTATCGAATCTATGGATATCAATAACAATTTAAAGACACTCAAGAATAACAGTCATTTGTTGGTAGCAGCCTTTACTGGTGATGCTCAAGAAGTCAAAGAGTGTTTGGGTAGAAGCTATGATCAAGATGATTGGTTTGTTAATCCTATTTCAACTTCAGAAATAAAGTACTTACTGAGTCTTTATATAGACATTCCTGATTTCCAGGATAATACCGTCTGGCTGAGATTAGTACAAATGAAAAATCAGTTCCAAAACATCATGGAAACCTTGTCTGGTCAAACATTGTTCAATGATATTGATAACTCCGTTATTATTTCCCCTAGCTTACCAGGTAATCCTAAACAATCGGATTTAAATAATCTCAAATCTGAGATGTTATCATTATTGACAAACACACAGCTCCAATACCATGAATATAACAAATTGTTGCTTCTTTTGTATGATGTGGAAATGTACCTTTCTGCTACTTCACTGGGAGATTTATCCACTTCATTTTATTGTCTTGACGTTTCCAGATCTCTCATGTTTGGTCATGAAAAATCGATCAATAATCCTTCAACTGATGGTATTATCCCATCAACAAATCAAACAGAACCACCCAAAATCATCCCCCAAGACGATTTCTATACGTCCCTTCACTCATTACCACCTACCTGGACTATCATCACCATAGACATGGATTTCAATCAAGAAAACTTGATCCTTACCAAAATAGGAAACCATAACTTTGAGCCCGTACTGATGAAACTACCATTAAACAGAATGTCACAATTCAATGGAAATCATAAACCGTTATCTTTCAAAAATTGTATTTCCACACTTAATGATATCATCACCAAGAGTAATGAATCCATCAAACCCAGAGTCACTTCAACTATCAAGACCTCTCAAGAGAGGAAAAGTTGGTGGAAATTAAGGTTTTCTCTTGATTTGAACCTCAGAGAGTTACTTGAAAAGATCGAACAACAATGGTTAGGTGGTTTCCAAGGTTTCTTCAATAACTATGAGGTGACACCAGAATTGGTGGATGACTTTCATATGTTGTTGAAGAAAGTATTACCTTCGAAATTGAGATCAAATCTTTCATTTAACAAATCTGTGATTGAAATCATATCAGGAATAATGCCACTATTCCAATCAGACTCGTATGAGGATATCATGAAACAGAATTTGATGATAGAAGATATACTCTATTATATCATTGATTCTTTGAACTATAAATGTGAAGAGAACTCATATGATGAAATTGATATGGATTTATTTACTTCAGGTTTGAAAGATATCTTCAGTAAATTGCTGAAATCTGAAGATCATTTGATTATAGTACCTTCAGCAGAATGTAGTGAAATACCTTGGGAATCATTGAATTGTTTATCGAAGAGGTCAGTATCTAGAATGCCCTCCATTCAATCGATTTTCAAGGTATTGGAAACCAATCAGACTTTAGACATCACCCAAAACTTCAAATTAACGTATTTGATCAATCCTGGTGGTGACTTAATAAGAACTGAAGGTATTTTCGATCCTAAGTTTTCATCAAACGATTTATGGCAAGGTATCAGTGGTATGAAACCACCAAATAATGATAAATTCCTCTCCCAAATCCTCGAAAACGATTTATTTGTGTTCATTGGACATGGAGGTTGTGAAGCTTATATAAAACCATCCGAACTATTGAAACGTAGTCATGACCAAAATTTACCTCCAACTTTATTATTAGGATGTTCATCAGGAGCTTTAGAAACTAATGGAATCTTCAATAACAATGGTACCGTGTATAATTGGCTCATAGGTGGATCACCAATGGTTGTAGCTAATCTTTGGGATGTCACTGATAAAGATATCGATAAATTCAGTTTATCAGTATTCGAATCATGGAATCTTTTCCGAGACTCATCAAAATCACTAGATATGGGACTTTGTGTCAGAGATAGTCGTAAAGCCTGTACTTTAAAATATCTTAATGGTAGTGCACCCATTATTTATGGGTTACCATTGACTTTATAGCATAAAAAATAGCATTATTTAATTTCCCTTCCTTATATATTCGTAAAAAAAAGTTTGTTAATCTACATAAACTAATTGGCATTAGTCCCATTATCGTCACCAGGACCTGGAGTTTCTACATCAGGAGTTTCATCATCTCTAACAGCTGTTTCATCATTTAATTGACGTAAACCATCAATGACAATATTAACAGCTCCAGGATTTAAATTTTCTCCAATGGTAGTATTGGCAACATTATCATTATTACTATTATTAGTATTAGAAGATGAAGAACTTGGAATACACCAATTTCTATGGCATTGCCAAGCTCTCATTTGACATTCTCTTGAACAATATTTAGTACGTTTACATCTTCTACATTTAGAAAATTCTCTTGAATACAGTTCCCATCTACCACATTGAAGATTTCCACATTGCCTTACACCTCCACGATTATCATTTCTTCTACAAGAATTTCTCATAATAACTCCTGACCAATAATACATATCAGTACCACTTAAACATGTAAATCTTTCAACCATGGGGAATAAATTAACTGTTTCATATTCAATTAATGAATCATCATAATCTGGATCAGTACATTCAGTTTTATCGGAATTTAAATATCCTGGTTGACAGTCAATATCAAAATTCTTATAATTATCATAATCCCATTTTTCTTCAAGATATTGTTTTTGTTCTAATCTTTTCTTGATGATAGATAATCTTAAATTTTTACTTTCAGTAATAATGGAACGTCCAAGTTCTTCACTTAAATCATATGCTAATAAACCACGTTCTAAATCATCTTCAATACCTTCACAATCATAAATCGATTCATATAAAGCTGATAATTTATTCGGGAAATAACTAGGGAAAACTCCGAAATTATTATCGCCATCAGAACCTGAGTAATCAGAATCTGATTCAAATTCTGGATCGGATTCACCATTTTCAATATCTTCAACATCTTCAACATTGGCATTTTCCACTCTTAATCCATCTTCAGTTGGGGCATCGGTTTCATCACATAATTCTAATTTATCTTGTTCCAAAACGAAATTATCTTCTTGTAACGAATTGATTCCATTTAACATTTGAGGTGAATTAGATGCTGATGCACTAAAACCTAATTTAGTATCGTCATTATCATTATAATCATTTCTACTCATGATAACACCAGTATTTGAATGATCGAGTAATTTTGATTTTCTAGATTTGGGTTTAATGGTTGGTCGTTGTTTAATCTCTAAAGTTTTCTTTAACTTCAATTTCAATTCTTTTTCAACTCCCAATTTGATCTGTTTGTCCCTAACACTCATATCAATAACGAAGTGAGAATTTTGTAATGATTCTTTCAATCCAGGATATTTGGAAATATATGCTAATAATTGTAATGACCAAACTATATCATCATCTCTCGGTATTACAACTCCAGTTTCTGTAAATTGTCTTGGTGCTACTCTACTTAAATTATTATGTAAAGTTAACTTATCATCTTGTAAATACAAGTCAGATAAGAATTGTAAATTATTATCCATTTCATAATCAAATTCTTGAGAGAATCTTGTATCCAATAAATCATCATCTTTCTCTTCTTTCAACTTCTTCAATATTATCATGATTAAATATTTCTTCCTTACAATTTCATTGATATTATTACTATTACTGTCATTTCTAACTAATCTTAATAATTCATCAACAGTTAAATTCTCATAATCAATAGAATTCATACCATTTAAACTTTGATTATGGAAACTTGTTGATTGAAGACGATTTAAATATGAAGGACTACGATGCACTTGATTAGGTAATATTTCATCATTACCAAATTGATTCAAAAAATTGAGTGATTGACGTAAATTGGAATTTTCCGATTCTTCATTGGTAGTAGCTGATGAAGGATTAGGACTATTATCATCATTAAATAATTCCATAGGTTGAGGTTGAACGATTTGTGATGATGGGATTGTTTCATTACCGAACAGATCGATTCTTCTAGTACCTGACGATGAAGGAGTTAAGATATTCTCATGTAAAACAATATAATTATCAAGTATAGTAGCTATAATTGGTAAGATTCCTGCTTTAACTACTCTTTTTCTTATTGTTTCAGTACCTCTTGTCCCTATCAATACAATACATTGAAAAGATAAAGTCCATTTCCATGCTGTTAACATTTTCTTTTCAGAATTAAATATAGTATCTTTAATATTAAATGTTGAATTATGACATTCATGAAGTATTTCTATTAATCTTTCAATACCTCCATCCACTGATAAGGTCTCTCTAACTTTAGCCAGTGATGAAACAAGATAAGTTAAATGATTTAAAGAATTAACTAGTGGTTTATCACTTGTCACATCTAAAGCTCTTCTATCATAAAGACTAGTGGTTATGGTAATAGCAGCTCTATTCTGCCCTGCTGACTTATAATTTGAATCACGCATGTGTTTTCAGGTGCTGTTCTCCGGTTGCTATATTATTTAATGAACCTGTAAAAAAAACTATGAATGCAATCAGTGATGATACAAAAGGAGTCAAACTATTTAATAAACACTGATGATAATAGACAAATGGATTAAATAAATAGGATTTCAAGTGTCAATGGTATATATCTATCCTTAGAGAAATATATATCAAAAACCCTTTTGAAATATAAATAACTTTTAAAGGTGGAAAAAATTTAAAACCTACCTTAGTAATACCGTTGAATAGATGGCTCCTGGTTGATGATTTTACAAAAATGGAGGTGCGGAAATGTCGTAACGGATATGTCGTGCGCCTTTGACGACAACCGACGATTGCGAAAAATATTTCAATCTCTGTATAATTCTATAAAACCCGATGTACAGTTATCGTATGTTATTATCTTTATAATGTACAAATTCTAAATTCTAGAAGAATGATTCAACTTCAGCTACTAATTTCATTGATTGTTCCATAAACATTAAAGTTAAAATTGAATGAGGACCAATTCTAAATAATTGAGCCCAGAAACCTTTATAGAATGCAGTTGGACCTTCAGTTTTAAAAGTTTTAATGAAACAATCTACTGGACCTTTATATAAATCACCTTTTTGATTATAAACTCTAGTTAAAATAACATCCCATGGATTCATAACAACAGCTACAACTAAACCAGCAGCTGATGATGATAAGAAATGAGTTAAAATTGAATCTGGAGCAGCTATTTTATTTGAAACAATAAGATTTTTAGCATAAAAATATGATGGTAATTGACAAGATGATCCTGCACCAGTTCTTAAGATAGCAGCATCAACCCCTCTAAATAATCCTTTAATACCTTCACTGGTATAAATTTTCTTTAAACCATCCCATGGATTTTTATAGTAAGTTTGTTGACCAACAGATTGAATTTTTGGTGTTGAAGTTGATGAATTTGAAACAACATTTGATGCTGCACTATATGATTGCATTCTGGTTTTGATTAAAAATAAAGGATTAGCAACAATAGCTCCACAAACTCCAGAAATAAAACCTGCCGATACATTAATAGCCATATTTTGTGGTATTTGACCTTTAGCAAAAGCTTCAGGATAGAAAAATTCCGATAAAATTTGTCTACTTGGTTCATAAAATCCAAATCTACAACCATTTAAACCAATTTGATAAAGGTAACCTGAAACTAAACCTTTTTGTAAACCCATAATACCTTCATTCTTATAAATCACACCAAATGCTTGAATAGGATTCTTATAAACTTTTGGAATATGTTTATCAGCTTTAGTTAATTCTCCTTGTAATTGCATTCTAGTTTTGATTAACTCAATAGGATTAGTGAAGGTAACAGCTCCACAAGCTGCTAAAGCACCAGCAACGAACCCTCCAGCTGTAGAAACCTTTGGAGTCTCTTTATGATTTGACATATTGGTAATCTAGATAGGAATTTTGTCCGATAATGCGAGTATGAATTTTTCAGGCCCGGTCTTTGATTCCCGTCTTGACAGGAAACGACCAGATAGAGGGAAACCACCTAATAAGGAAACCATCAGATGAGGGAACCTGAGTTAAGAGAAATACAAAGTATGGTAATGTATATTTGATTTTTTCAAGAATTCCAAATTAATAATAATATATTTTCTACTCAATTGGTCAAAAGACCATATCCCTAAAATTTCAAACTGAAAAATACTAAAAAGTAATGAAAATTTCAAGTTTTAATGGATCATATTTCTAAAAAACTTATAATGAAGGGAATTTTTTATCATCAGCAAGGTTAATTTTAGATGAAGTGGTAGATTTTGGAGCAGAAGCTTTACCTCTTGGAGCACCTCTACCTCTTGGAGCACTACCTCTACCCCTTGAAGAACCTCTTGAACCTCTTGATGAACCTCTAGCACCTCTTGAAGATGGAGCAGGAGTTTGATCAGCAAAAGTAGCTTCAACTTCTAAGAATTTCTTTTCCTTTTGAGCTTTAGTTCTAGTTTTCTTTTCAGCAGTAGCAGCGAAATATTCTTCTTTTTGTTTAACAATTTTTTCTTCAGCAGACCATTTATCTTCAGCACCTTGGTTAGCAGATCTGATAGCTTTTTGACCATCTAATTCAGCTTGTTTTAATTTTAATTCTTCAAAATAATCATTTAATGATCTTTTTGGAACAGATTCAACAACAGTTTCATCATCTTCAGCTAATTCAGCAACAGCATCTTCTTCAGCTTCAACTTCATCTTCTAAGTTAGCTTCACCATCTTTTGAACCCCAACCTTGAGAAACTTTTTTACTACTATCTTTTTTACCTGATCTTGATTGACGATCAAGAGGTTTTTTATAGTGTTTTGATGGAGTTGATGATGGAGCAGAAACTGATTTGTTATCAATTTTAGTTTTGAAAGCACCTTCATTACCACCAACTTTCTTCTTGTTTTTAGCTTTTGATGGGTCAGCTTTAGCTGGAGCTTCATCAGTTTTTTTACTTGAAGTACCTTTTTTAACAACTTCTCTAGTAGCTAAAATTGGTTCTTCATCTTCAACATCATTACCTAATAAATGAAATAAATTCTAAATTTGTTAGTAAGCAACTCTTGTATTATGACAAAGGTTTAAAATCTCTAAACATGGGTTCCATTGTCGAAATTTCAACAATTTCAATCTTTTTGCAAAAAATTCCATGACTATTTAAAGGTACAGTTTCCCCATGAAATTTCAATTGGAAATCTTCTTAAACTCATTATTTCATTCAATAATAATACATACTTTGTTTTCAAAAGACATGATCAAAATATTTATCTAATTTATTCTAATTTACTTTATAAATTTGAAATATTCAGTATTCAATTTTCTCAGTTGGACGAATTGGTCGCAATACCTCAATCTGAAAAATTTTCAATTTTTTTGGTAAATGAGAATATGCGGGTAAATCTGATACTGACTAAAGTATGATAATCGCAGTATTTTTCGGTCTGAAATATGTCAATACCCCATATTTCAGAAAGAGGTTCATAAATTTATATATTAATTATAAGAATACTTCATTAACTCTTATTAAATATTCTTTGATGGCAGTTCTTAATTCTGGTGATAAACTTTTCAGGAATAATGATAATGTTGCTTGATACATGATATTGTTGTAGAGTTTAAATTCTGTATCATTTAACTTGGTAAAGCCTGATAAAATGACTATAATTACTGGTCTCCAAGTAGAAAGGTTTCTTTGTTGATTAGTTTCATCAAATGATGCGAATCTTTCAATGATACTATTACATAAAGGAATGATATCCTTGATAAGTTGATGTTTTTGTTCATCATTGGTCTTATTATCATCTCCATACATACGGAAGATAATATTTATATAAACAGCTGATGATGAAGATTCTTGTTTTAATAAGTTAGGTAATCTTTCAATTATACCAGCATTCCATAATCTTACTCTCAAATCATAATCATCATTAAATTTCTTAGCAAATTGGAAACTTCCATTCAAAAGGTTAGATAATTCAATTAATCTGGTGTAAGGAATTGAATTATAGAATTCATCATTTTCAAAAAGTTCATTTAATGAGTCAATCATAAGTAATTGTAAAACACATTTAATGACAATAGCTGATTTATCTTGAGATTTTTGAATTAAAGAATTATTACCAACATCACCATTTTCATCAATTTCTGATTCTTCCATTTCAATGGAAGTATCTTTTAAAGGATCTAATTCAAATAATTCTGTGGCTTCAGTTAATTGGAATAATTGTTTGAAAGATTCGTTGATAATTGACCATTCTTCATCATCAAATCTTGATGAATTATTCAATAATAAATCATGTAAACAAGTTCTACCAATTCTGGCAATAGTATCATTTTCTTGACAAATACAACTACTCAATAATTGTAAATAATCACTTAATCTAATTCTTAAAGATTCAAAATAATGATCAAATAATCCAATCATTTTTCTTAAGGCTTGAATTAATGTTGTTGATAACCAAACAGAAAAACTATCATCAGATTCTTCAATTCTACTAACTTCCCAAGGTTTATTCAAAACTGAGAAAATTGGGAATAATAACTCTTTACAAACGATATTCCAGAACTCTTGATCGAAATTTTCTCCATATTCTAATAAGATATCGAATAAGTAATTTAATGCTTTAGATCTAACTTCTAATTCTTCACCAGTCATTATAACATCATGGAATCCAAATAATATAGGGAACCAATATTTAATCAAGGTTTCATTCTTGTTATCACCTTGTTTAAGGTATTCCATAGCTATTTGGTTAACGAGTTTTTGGAGAATGTCTAACGATAACAAATTAATCTTTTGGAACTTCCCGTTCTTACATAATTCAGTAAAACATTTAATTAAATCTTCGAATGCTTCTTGTTGTTTGATCTCTTTAGAAAATTTCTTATAAATAGTATCAACCATTTTAAATGACTTATTAACCAAAGTTTCTTTATTCTCTTTTGAACTAACCATTAAAACTGCAAATATAGTTTTCCAACCACTCTTAATCTTTTCCAGTTTAGCCAAAATCATATTGTTAATACATTCTAATATCATATCTTTGATTTCTAATGAATCGTTATGAGAAATAATATATTCAAAAGGTTTGAGGAACTCTCTTTGAAATTTGAAATGAGCTAATTCATCAATATCAAAGAATCTCATTGATAATTGTCTTAAAGAATCAATAGCAAAGATAGTAACATTTAAATTTGAATGACATCCAACGATATTAAAAGTTTCTCCCATAGCTGACCAAATTTGTGACCATTCAACTCTAATACGAGTCATATTATAGTAACAAATATCAACGATTTTTTGTAAAGAGAATAATCTTGGATTAATACTTTGACCTGAACTTTCGATTTCTTCCAAAGATACTTTAGATAAGGATTTAATAAATGAAACAATACTCTCACCACTTAAGTAAGAAGTGTTAACAAATACTTTATCAACAGCTGTTGCTAAATCTGATGATGATAATAATTCTGCAACTTCAGGATTTAAATGTTGATTATGAAATTTATTTGAAGCTGTTTGAGATGCTGTTGTATTGGAAGTAAATCTGAAAAAACTTGAAGAGTTCCTATGATTACTTGAATCTAATGAATTTCTGTTAACTAATTTTGCAACTGAAACATCAGGAATAGATTCTTTATCAATACCTCTTGAGATCAATTGTAATCTTTCTAATTGAGAAATTGATGTTAAAATTGATGTCCAGATGTTCTGGTTGAACTTATTACCTTCACTAACAGTAATTTCTAGCATGAAATAAATAGCTCTGATATTTTTAGTTGACATTTCAGAATAATTGTTCAAGTTTTGGAATTGAATTAAAGCTCCAATAAATGATTCACTGGCATCTTTTAAATCAAACATACAAGCAATTTTAATTGAAAGTTTAATACCTTCTAAACAATTTTTAGCAATATCTTCATCATCATATTCTTTGAAAGGTGCAGTTAATCCAGCTAAAATTGACATCCAAACAGTATCAAGAATTGATTTAACATGATAAATACTGGTAGCTGCATAAAATATAAGCGTACCACCTTCAGAATCATCTCTTAATTTTTTACCTAAATCTCTAACTAATTTTTCAGTTTTAGTTGACATTTCCTTTGATGCATGAACATAAGCTTCACGATTTAAATCTCTACCACCGAAAAGTCCTAAAGATGATCCATTAGTTGGAATGGAAATGTCTCCATTCAATAAAGCTGCATGTTGTTCACTTTGTAATTTGATCTCATTATTAGCAATTTCACTATAAATAGCTTCAAGATACTCTCTTGGAATATCTTTATTATCATCAATACCTTCATTATTCTTAATAAATTGTTCTAATGGCATTTTATTCTTAATTTGATTAGAATGTAAATCAGTATTCAATAAGATTACTGAATATGATAAAACATAAGCTGATTCGGCATTAGCCAAGATTCCAGGATTCCCCATGACATATCTTTCAGCAAATTTTAACATAAATCTATCGATTTTTTGTGCTTCTCCAGGTAATCTAAAAGATTGTAAGAAAGTTCTTAAAGCATCAACAAATGAACTATTAGTGAAATCCATTAATTCGACAAATGCATGCATGATAGCAATATTTTCATCTTTACCTTCACCTAAATATTCTCCTAATTCAGCTTTATCTAACCCGTCAGTTTCTAATAAAAATTTAGCAATATCTTGAGGTTCATTTGATTCAATAAAACCCTTTTCAATGAAATATTGAACTCCCTTTTTAGATTTTTGATTAAATTGTCTAATACCCTCCAACAATGCCTTTTTACGTTGTTTTAAGTTTTCGAATTGTTCGGGATTATCTTCATCAAAATTACTAATATTATGAAATGAAGCATTTCTTGAATTACCATTACTTGGAGTATCAGAATTAGTAGTTTCTGAACGATTTCTACCCCCAAGAATAGAATTTTTTAAAGGTGTAGTACCATTAATACCCTTTTGTGCCCAAGTATATAAAGATCTTAAAAATGCTACAATACAATTTAATGAAGTCATTTTTAAAGCATATTCTAATGGGAATTGATTATAAATATCTGGTTCTGGAGGTCTTGATGCCATTGTACTACTAACCAAATTAGATATTCTACTAATATCATAAACAGAAACTCCTTTACGTCTGTTTTCACGATATGCATGTTTTTGTTGAGCTGTGGCAGCTACTGGAACTAATGATAATCTGGTTAAATAATTAATGAATCTTTCACAAATATTTGGCATATTACTATCACAATCATAATTCAAATAAAATTCTATTATACATCTCGAATCATTTGATAACCTTTCAATAATTGATAATAAGTATCTTTTTTGATGAGGAGTTGAAGTTTTCATTTCAGAAACCGGGAAATAAATTTCATCCCAAAAAACAGGGATTTCACGTTTAAATTCTGCACGAAGATTTGATATTATTAACCAAAAAATTTCTAATGAAAGTTCAAAAACTGGGGCAATTGATGATGCTGCATTTCTTGATAATGATAAACAAAGATATTGTCTTACAGCATTAACTAATCTGGTCTTTTCATTATTACTGGATAATAAAACAACATCTCTACTTAAAAAGATATCAATAAATTGTTTTAAAATTGTATGAATAATATGTAATGATAATAATTTTGAACGTACGGAATGACTTCTCATATCTAAAGTATCAGCTTCAATATCTTTGACTGAAAGTTTACACATAGCTCTAAAAATAAGAAACGCATCTTTAACCACAATATCTTCATTTGAAGCATTAGCTTGATTAGCTTCAGAAACTCGAAGACTATCTTTAGTATCATCATTTAAATTTTCTAAATTTCTTAAAGTTAATCTTTCTTCAACTGGAGTATCGATAATTTCTCCCATATCATCATTACTTAAATTAGCAGGAGTTCTAATTTGTGAACTACCATCAGTTTTATTATTACTTACAAGACCTGCATCAATAACTCTTTGAAATACTGCCCCAATCACTTGAGTTAAAATTCCTTGAGCTACTGATTGATTTCTTGCAGTTAAAGAAAAAATGAAAACATTATAAATCAGTCTAATAGCTTTCAATAATGAAGCTCCATGACATGGCATTAATAATATACTATGCATTAAAGCCCTTACAACTTGTAATTCAACTTCAGCATCAGTTCCTTCACCATCAAAACATGAAGCTATAACATCAACAGAATTATCAGTTAATTGAATTTTATCTTGTTCATCATCAAATTGTCCATAATCAAATAATTTAGCAAATAAATCAATTGCTTTAGTTTTTAAATCATTACTACCAAATTCACAAATTGATTTCAAGGCTGAAAAAATTATATGAGGATCTCTTGAACTTGAATCATTAAGTGAATCAAGAGCTTTTTGAATACTTGATTTTAAACCATCATTCTTTTTAGCTTCTTTAGTTTCAAGAATGATCTCAAAGGTTTTTTTGAATATACTAGAATTATCAACAAATGCATTGGTTGAGTGAACTGAACTAATGGAAACATTACGATTATGACCATTAGGTTCAGTAGGTGTAATAGGAAATGAAGATTCATTTGCTCCATTATCAGTAATGATTTTAGGAAGTGGTTTAGATTTGGATTCTTTTGATTCTGATTCTTCTTTTGGTTCTTCTTTTGATTCTGGTTCTGGTTCTTCTTTGACTTCTTCCTTTGGTTCGTCCTCCTTTGGCTCCTCCTTCGGTACTACTGTTTCCTTTTCTGATACCTTGTCCTCAACATCTTCTGGAGATTGATCTCCTTCAACTGTTCCATTACCTTCACCACCCATCGGTGATGGTTCAATATCAGTTTCTTCTTTGCTTTCAATTTCTAATCCATTTATATCGGTGTTAGTAGGAATTGATCCATTATTACTTAGATCTTCTTGAGACATAACTATATTTTCCAATCAACTTTAAATTTTCTTCCTTATTCACTTCTTTATTTGTCTCTATAGCAGTGAATTGATTTATCAATTTTATAAGCTGATTTAATACCAATCAATTATTGAACGTAATTTGTTTATCGGTCGGATTTCGATTTCTTCAACTTCAAGTGAATCTCAAAAAGTTGAGAAAGATTGGCGAGTGCACGACCAGGCTAAGTAAAGGTTCGCGATAGTGCCAGGGAACCTGATACAGAGTAAGTGTCTTAGAGTACCACGGCAAAGACATCAGAGAATAGAGAATTATATCACAAAACATATATTTAGAATTCAGTCAAAGTTTAAAATTCACTTAAAGCAACAGCAGTGGCTTGGAAATCATCATGAGAAATTGAAACATTAACATTCTTAACACCAGCTTTAGTTGCAGCTTCTTGAGCTTTACCTAATAATTGAACTTTTGGTGCACCATTAGAATCTCTAATGATTTCAATATCAATTAATGAAGCTCCAGCACCTTGAGATTTAACTCCTAAAGCTTTAAAAGTAGCTTCTTTAGCTGACCAAGTACCAGTAAATGAAGCTTGAGGATTTGCTGATTTAAAACAATATTCTTGTTCACTCTTAGTAAAGTTTCTTTCAATGAAAGTTTCATTATCTAAATTTAATTCAGTTAATAATTCAACATCAACACCAACACCTTTACTTGATTTATTTAAAGAAGCTAAAGCTTTAGCAGTAGCAGTAGTTGATTTACTAACATAATTTGGTGATTGAATTGATTTTTTGGAGAATTTAAATTCTTTACCTTCTTCAACACGAGCCAAAGGATCTAAGTAAACAACTTTTTCTAATTCATCAGCATAAGGAGCATTATTCTTTTGAACAAACATGGTGTTTCTAGTAATAGCATTATGCATGTATCTATAAGTCTTTTTATGACGACTTGAAACTTTAACGGCATAATCTTCATAAGTGGTTTGATCAAGAACAGCAAATAAGTAATCTGGATGAACAACAATAGATTGAGCACCTTTTTGACCGAAACCGAATGAAGTAACTGAAACAGCTTTAATACCATCAGTTTGAATTGATCTTGATGGGAATAAAACATAATCAAAATCTTCTAATACTTTATCAATATTATCAGCATTTCTATTACCTGGAACAATACCAGTTTGTAAAATTTGAAGAGCACCATTTAACATCCAAGCACCAGCAGCACCTTTTGGATGACCAGTTAAGAATTTTTGGAAAACACCGAAAACTGGATTACCTTCAGTTCTACCTAAATGTTTCATCATTGAATGAACAGTTAAAGTTTCATTCTTATCATTAGCTTTAGTTGAAGTACCATGGAATGATGCAACACCTAAATCATCAATAGTTAAACCGAAAGTAGCTAAAGCTCCTCTTAATGGAGCAATTCTTGGATCTCCTTTATAGAATTCATTACCCCATTGTCTCTTAGCTTCACTAATTTGTCTTTTAGCTTCTCTTGAAATTTCTTCAGTTCTTTCAGCTAAAAATCCTTCAATAGAGAATTCATCACCATATTCTTCTTTAGCTAACTCAGCTTCTTCATGTAAGAATTCAAATTCACTATCTCTCCAAGATTCAATTTGTTGTAATCTTTGTTTTAATTGTCTAGCTCTATATTTGATGTTCAATTTAGATGAAGGATATTTCAAATCACCGTGATATTCTCTAGCAGTGGTTAAAATACCTTTACCTGGAGCTGGAACAGATTTACCAATTTTATCAGAAGCAGTAGCTGACATAGCTAAAACCCCATAAATTGGAACACCCATTTTAATAGCTAAATCAGCACTCATAATAACTTGAGTACCTGAACCTTGAGATTCCATGAAACCTGATCTAGTAGTAGTAGTTGGTCTTGACATTTCAGCTGGAGTTCTACCGTGATCAAATTCTTCATAAGTATTTGAAGTAGCATTCATATTACCGAATTCTGCTGAACTATCTTCTTGGAAATCATCTAAACCACCAACCATACAAATCTTAGCTTTCTTAGATAAAATAGTTTCAATACCTAATTCAACAGATTCAATAGCAGTAGCACAAGCACCAACTGGAGTTCTAATAGGACCAGATGATGATAATAATAACATATTAATCCAAGCTGGCATAGTATTAATGAAAGATTCTTGTAAGATATCCATTTGAACAGGTTTATCTTCAAATCTATCTCTAAACATACCTTTCAAAGCACTGATACCACCCATACCTGAACCAATACAATTACCTAATTCAGAAACATGAACATATTTATAGAATTCGTAAGGATCAGTAATACCTGAAGCTAATAAAGCTTCAACAGTTGAAACTAAAGCATACAAAGTAACAGGATCAACTTGATTAATAATATCATCATCAATACCATAAGTTTTAGCATTCCAACCAGTTGGGATTTGACCAGCAACTAATCTATCAAATCTTAAAGCTTTTGGAATATATAAGGTAGCACCTTTTAAGATTCTAATGGAAAATTCTCCTGATTCTTCATCTTCGAAAATTTCACATTTTTCACCATGTTGACGTTTATATTGTTCAGCAACTTCTTTTGAACCTTCAAATGGTTCTAAATCATGTTGAACAACAATTTCTTGAATTAATTTCTTCTTATTTGGATCATAACCTCCGAATAATTCTGGTTCAACTAATCTAATACCAGCATGATCGATAATATGTTCTTCATATTTAGATTTGATTTCACTATCATCAACAGGTTGTTGAGTTTTGGCATCAACCCATCCACTATATGGTTTACCTTTAATGTTACCATTATGGTATTTAATTAATCCCATAATCCAGGCCATTTCAATAGCACCTTCAATAGAAAATTCTCCTTTAGATTCCATTTCCCATCTAGTTCTTGAGTTACCCCATGGACCAACTTCAGAGAAACCAGTAACAACAACGACACTTTCTAAATCTAACATACCTTCTAAATCTGGAGCAATATTTTTCAATTCCTTGTAAGATTTTAAGCCTGGGAAATCGAATTTCATGTTAGATCTTGGTTTAACCATAACTTTAGCATAATTAGAATCAACATTTTCACCATGAACGATTTTTTGTTCAATACTTGATTCAATAGCAACAGATCTTTTAACATCAGCAGAATCAATTAAATCACTTCTCAATTTAGAAGTAAATTCTTTCAAGTTTTCAATGTTTTGTAAACCACCATTCAAATCAGCCATAATTGGTTCTTCTTGACAAACTTGAATAATTTGAGGAGTTAATAAACCTAAAATGTTGAAAGCCATTTCCTTTTGACTGAAAGTTCTAACACCAACTTTTTCAATACCTTCAGCAATAATGTTATTAGCACTCATTAAACCAGTACCTCTAGTCCAACCAATAACAGTACCACAAATAGTTAATTTAGTACCCCAATCTTCAGAATACCATCTGTTGAACAAGGTTTCTAAAGCGATTTTAGATTCAGAATATAAACCATCATAACCGAAAGTACCATGATTTGGTGATAATGGTAAAATAACTTGAGCTGGTCTAGTTTCAGTTAATTTTCTAGTTTTAACTCTACCTAATAATCTTAATAAATTAGTTAACATAATTCTATGAGCTAATTCAGATCTTGAATCGATATTATCTAAACCATTACCATTTTCTGGAATAGCAGCAAATGGAATGATAGCATCTAAATCCCAACCAAGACCACCTTTCTTAGAATCATCATAAATATAATCAACTAAAGCATTAACATCTTGAACTGAACCTTGATTAAATGGAACAACAATCAAAGTAGAACCAGCAGAACCATATCTTGAATACATAGTTTGATAATATTCAGTAGTTTTTCTGGAAAATCTTGAAGTTGTAACAATAACTTTAGCACCTCCACTAATTAAACCTTGTAAGACTTCAGCACCAATTGATCCAGCACCAGCACCAGTAACTAAAATTTCTTTACCTTTAAAAGTTAAACCATTAACAGCACTTGATTCTAAACCATCTAAATAAATAGATGATAATTTATTATCATATTCCCAACCATGTTTTGACATTCTTTGGATATTTAAGAATGGGATAGTTGTTGGAGAAATAATTGAAGAAACTGGTTGTAAAATTGATGTTTTATCAGGTAATGAAGCAATTTCATCATCAGAACTTGTTGAATTAAATTCTAATTCTTCAGGTTCTTCATCAATTGGAGTAGTTGTACCAGTAGCTACAGCTCTTTGGTTAATTTCATTAGAATTATCAATATAATTAACTAATTGTTCATATAATTGTTGAACATCAACTTTAGTATTCTTTGATAATGATTGTTGTTTAATAATTGATTTATAAACTCTAGCCAAATCTTCTTGAATAGTTGGTTTAGCACTTTGTTTAGTTAATTCACCACCTTGAGCCATTTCAAAAACGTATTGTTCGAATTTTCTAACTGATAATTTTTCAACTTCTTCATAAACAATATTACCTTTTGAATCAATTTTAGTTGATGGTTTAGTGATTTTACTAACATCTTTATAAGCTGGATCAACATCTAAAACTTGAATACAATTATCAATTAATTGTTGACCTAATTTCTTAGCTAATTGATAAGTTTCACCTTTATATTCTGGAGTATGATCAATATGATATTGCATGAATTTGATCAAAGTTGGGTTAGATCTATTCATAATTTGAATACATTGATTGATGGTTTCTCTATCCAAAGATGTTAATTTACCAAAGATAATATCGAAATACATTGATAAAACATCTTGTCTAGCCCAATTCCAATAAGAATCATAAGTTCTTGATTTCAATGATGAAAAAATTGGTTTAATACCTTTAGCATAAAATTCACCATGTTCTTCTTCCCATAAATCTAATTCTTTTTGTAAAACTCCTGAAGCTTCCTTTTCTTTAATAAAAGATTTAGCACCTTTATTTAAATCAACTTTTAAGTATCTAGCTAAAGTTTCTAATTGTTGTTTAGCTAAAGTTCTATTTTCTAAAGTAATAGCATCTAAAGCAGCACTATCAATAACAGCTCCACCAGCACCTCCAGCACCAGAACCAGAATCACCACCTGATGATAATGAAATACCAGTCATTGAAGCATGTTTTTGAGCTAAAGTATCAAAGAATGATTTAGCATCATTTTCTGATCCTAATCTAGCACTTGGTTCATTAACTAAAGCCAATAATAAAGTAGAATCTTGTCTACCATTACCAAAACCATATCTAGTATTAAGATATTTTCTAGCATTAGTAACTGAAAAACCACCAGGCATTTTAGATGCCATTAATCTACCAATTAAACCAGTTGAAGTTTTACCTAATTGACCATTAAAGGTATCTTGGAATTGTTCAGCTAATTCGGTTAATGGAGTTTCTTCTGGTTTTTCAGGAGTTGAACCAAATTCTTTACCTAAATCACCTAAAATTTCATTTTGAACGGTTGATTTACCATTAACTAAATCTTTAATAGCTTTTGACATTGGAATAGCATCTAAAGGTTTCTTTAATTTTTGTGCAACTAAAACATGTAATAATAAAGAAGCAGTAGCTGGTTCATCATCAATAGCAGCAACTGGTCCTGATGGGGCAGCAGCTGGTGCAGCAGCTGGAACTGGAGCAGCAGCAACTGGAGCAGGTGTAGCAGCAGGAGCTGGAGTTGGAGTTGGAGCAGATGATGATTTTTCTTTTTCAAGGGATTTAGTAATACTAGTCTTCTTAACTTCTAAATCAGCTGGATCTGGAGTATAATAAATTTGGTTAGCATCTTTTGAATAACATAAAACTTGACGTTGTAAAGATAAAGCAGCATCAAAAGATTCATATTTAGCCTTAATGGTTCTTGAAGCCATACCAGCTAAAGTTGGTGAAGGACCAATTTCAACAACTCTTTCAGTTTTGAAATCTTTTAAGAACACATCTTGAGTTTCAATCCATCTAACAGGAGAAGCGAATTGATAAGCCAATAATTCGGTTAATAAGGTATGAGAAAGTTCTTGTTCAATTTCTGGACGCATGATTGGAATTACCTGATTCTAAGTGTCCTTAATTGGTTAAACAAGTTCTTGCAAAAAAAGATAAAGGATATTTCCTGCCTTTTGTATTAGATCCAACAAAAATCGTGTAGGTCTGAGGTTGCAAACGAAAACCTGCATATTGATCAATTGTTGGAATGCGATCCCAACATTTCTAGAGTTTTGAGTGTCATGTGAGCGTTCACGTGATGATTTTGAATTTGTTATGTTAAATAGAATTTTAATGTAATAGAGGGTAGTTATTGTATTGAAGACATCAGTTGGATACTATCAATGTATTTGATCCATGAACGGTGGTGTTATCAATGATATCCTCTCTATCTCAGCACTATAAATAAATGCGAAGATTGAAAAAAATTTTCACTATATCCTCTAACCTGAATAGATTGTAGTCACATATAGTAGTCTTAATAGGTATTAACTGCATATGTGAATACAATTCCTTCAGTTTAGTCGTAGCTATTTTTAGAAGTCTTTAAACCACCTGTGTTTCCAAATTGGGTGGTCAATTAGGTTTCTAAATTGGGTGATTAATTGAGTTCACACCTTCAATATTCTTTACCAAGTCGTTTGCCTTCTCGTTTACCCTGATTATATTCGTTTATTTTCAGTTTAAATTGGTTCAAGAGAACACTTTCGAAGTTGGGATAACAAAAAGATCATTTCCACCCTGTTTTGATTTAATTTGAATTTTTTTCATGTTAAATGTGGTATCAAAATGGGACTATATTATCGGTCGACAACCTCGTTTTCTTGTAATTAATCTTTTTCTCGTAAACTACACCCACATACTCAGCCTCTCTTTCCTAAAGGGTCCATTTCGACTCATATCTGTTATTGACTCATCTTGATAAATCATGATTGAACCATTAATCTTTTAACATAAATAGCCAATTGATTCCTATTAATCATCATTAGATTTCAGAGATGAAGTTAGCTGAAGCATTGAGACTTCGTGGTGAATATACAACCAAGATAAACAATTTGAAAAAAAGAATAAGAGAAAACGCAAAAATTCAAGAAGGTGATGAATGTAAAGATGAACCAATGGCCAATTTAGATGAGTTGATGAAAATTGACTTTGAAATGACGAAATTAATTACACAAATTAACTTAATTAATACTGAAATAACTTTAGAGTACCCTTCTTTTATACAAGAATCAGAATTTTCTGATGAAATATTCAGAAAAGGTTTTGTATATGAAGAACTCCAAGTTGAAGCAGATGAATTAAGACCAGTTAAAAAAACCATGTGTGAAGCATTGATGGAAAGGGATAGTATACGAAGAAGGATACGAGCATATGAGGATGCAATTTCGGCTGCTAATATTACGGGGAATTACAATTATTCTAAATCTGAGATCAGAATCATTTCTATGGTAGACCCAGTAGGATTACAAAGGAAGATTGATAGGCTATCAGGATTTCTTAGAATAATGGATACTAGGATACAAGAAATGAATTGGGAAACAGAATTTGAATTAACATTGGAAAGAATAATAGAGAATCAAAGAAGAAGACAAAGAAAGAGATTTCTTTACTTCTTCTAATTCTACTTGTAGAATATAGTGTAGGCGACAGTGATTATTACTTCTTAACAAGAGGTGTGGAAAAGTCCTAAATGACAAAAAGTCAAAAAATGGCAACTACCTTCTTATGGTGAATAGGTTGGGCTATTCTAAAAAACGTTACTAATTAAGACCCAAACATTTATACCTAACATTTTCACAACTTACAAATTTACAATTTATTACCGATTTATCGAGAAAAAAAACAACCACATAGTTAAGAGGTAATAAGAGCTTAGCCGAAGGGAGGGATGAGGCAATTCTATTATTACACATAACAATTTAATTCACTTATTGCATACAAAATTTTTTATAATAATTTAATACACATGGATGTGTGATATCTTTCATCTCTCAACTCTCTATACGCTTTCCAGTACATAAAGGATTGGCAATGATATTCTTACCAATATCGTATCCGAATTGGTCTTGATACCCTGTATGGCCAATGATGAATACTTTGAGGTTTGGAGGGAACTTGCTCAAATCAATATCGTTCTCTTTGAGTAAATTATCGGAGATATCAATTTCTGAAAGGTTATTATGAACCACAGGGAATTTATGTCCTAGATCTTTACTTGATAAAGATGTTAATTTATTTCCTGATAAATTTATTGACATCAAACTGGTTGAAAGTTCTTGATTCCCGAAATCTAATTCTAATTCATCAATCAAGTTGTTTGAGAGATCCAAATTAGTTAATGAAGGATTGAATGTCAATCTAGCCTTTTTCAACTTGTTATTGGAGATGGTTAAGTATTTTAATTGTGTGAACTGATGGAATTTCATTGGATCTAATTTATCAAATTTATTGAACTTCATTATTAATTGATTGATATTTTTGGGTAAGTTCTTTAATGATTTCAAATTGTTATTGGACAAGTTTAAAAGATTAAGGTTTTCTGCCTTAATATCTACTTCACTCAAACTACATCCCACAAGACTTAATTCAAATAAACTAGAAGGGAACTCTACACCTCTACAAACTTTAAGATGATTGTCATCAAAATTGATAGCACCAATAGTATTAGGAAATTGGAACCCATTCAATGAGGTGAATTGATTACTATTGATATATAATGAAAGTAATTGTAATTTTTCACCATCAGCATTAAACCTGAAATCTATTGGCTTGTTTATAAGGTTTTCAGTTAAATGAAGAATCTCTAATTTAGCAGGCAAATAATGATTTTTAATGGATTCGATTCTATTGGAACCCAATCCTAAATTAGTAAGATTCTTGGGGAATCTAAAATTTTCAATTGACCTTATATCGTTAACTTCCAATCCTAAAATCTTGATGGAATCTGGGAATTGAAGTTTATGTAAATTTTCTCCCAATCCAGTATTTCTTAACTCTAATCGTATGAGATTAGGTGGCCATCTTATATCCTGAGACCAATCTATAGGGTTATAAGATATATATAACTCCTTCAAGTGATCATTTTTTAGAACATGACCTACAGTCTTCATATTATTATTAGTGATATTCAACTTAACCACCTTATCAAAACTACTGTCACACCCTGAAAACACTGAATTTGAAAGTCTTAAACTGACTAAATTTCTTAGATCATGATTGGGATTTGCTACATATGATCCGTTAAGGTTATTGAAATAATTTTGAATAGAAAGCTCAATGAAGTTGGATTCGTAACCTATTATTAAATCAACTAATTCGAGATTCACTTCATCACTTACATTGATTAAATCGTTAATGAATAACTTCTTTAAAGACTTTGACTCTATATTAGTCTTAATTAAATTCAACATGGTCTTACCATCACTTAAATCTTTTACATATTTCAATTTGATACATTTCAATGACTTTGGGTAGCTTGAAAATCCTTTTAGTATAACATGTCCTAAAGTAAGATTCATAAGGTTTGGTGGTAATGACTTCAAATTTATCCATCTATTTCTATTATATCCATAAACGTTTGGGAATATATTGATATCTTGTAAGCTTTCACTCAAACTTAAGGGAGTGGAAAATTTAATGTCTGAATTGATAACCCAAAATCTCCTTAATGACACGAATTTCCTGCAATCAAAATCAAAATCTCCAAGGAAATTAGTCAAAGACAAACTTGTAACTGACTTTAAAAGATCAAGATGATTTAAAATATCAAAGAAGAAATTCAAATTGATGATTCCCAAGATTGAGGGATCAAATTCCAATTCCAAATTGAAGGTTATTTCACCAATTCCTTTCAAACTCAACACCATATTCAAAAATTGATTAAAATCTACCAAATCCCAAATATAATAAGTAATGGTTATCTCTTGTTTTAAAGTTGAACCTGTTTTTTCATTCAATCGGAATAAATCAAATAGTAGTTTGAAATCATGGATTAAGTGTAATTTGCCTTTGGCTAAGTATGACTTGGTTAAAACGTACATCCCTAAGTGAGTTAGGTTTTTGATCCGATTATTAACGCATATTGAAAGGCTTGAAAAATATTCTATAATGGTCTTCTTCAACAGTAGATTGGAACTAGCATTACCTAGCCTTATTATATCATCTATACCAACAGACTTGAGTACCTGAAGCACTAATTCTTCTGGCAATCTCTCTATAATGTCCATAAATCTGATTGAATAACTGATGAAAAAGATAAAAGATTCGCATCGCACATACACTTGCAATAACAATGAAGAATGATAGACTTACTCGTTGGAATTAGCTTGTGGTGAAAAGGGTGTTTCGGCGGTCTTACGGCTGGTACGTTTATGTAATCCTATGGAATTTTATACAAGGCTTTGAAGTCAGAGAGTTCGAAAATGAATGTTTTCCTATTTTTAAAGCCACCTACAACACGGATAAATATTAATATAGATCTGTGGTTGGTGAGAGTTGTACCATCAATATCAAAGGTCTTTCTGAACCATATGATATGTTTTCCGATCCTTTTATTCGTCTATAGGGATATCAGTTGGGTTATATTGAGGTTTGACCTAAAAAGTCTTCAAATTAGCTGCATAGCTCCCCTGAACCACACACATAAGACAAGTCAACAATCCTTTGACTTCTATCTCTTCAATCCCAAAGTATTATTTTTCATCATTTTTACTTCTTTTTAACCTTTCTAGATTCATTTCCTATATAATTGTAAAAATCGCAAATACTAAAAGTTTAATAAAGTGAAAAAAAAAATAGAGTTCCCGTACCTCATCTAAACAACCCCAAACCTACCACACCTAAAGATAACTCATACACAGCTTATCAAAAGAATTTATGAGTCATTTACCCCAGAGCTTTTAAGGTTATGCACTTTTAAGTAGTTAGACTTCTATACTGCATAGAAGCACCCCACCAAATTTAGTCACGATAAAGAGTGATGTCTTCTTTCATTACAATTAAATGGTTTGAGACCTACATAAGTGGCCTATGAGCTATATACCGCAGAACTAACATATCCGTGTAATCAAAAGATCAAAAAATTCCATATTAATGGAAAAATACCTCAACTGATAAGAATGTTGATAACCTGTTGGGCTCCTTATCAGTCCCCCGTTCGCACTCTTTTGTGTTTTACAAACATTAGCGTGTTTTAAGTCACATATTCTAAATCTCACTCTTTGATTTAGGATGACCAACCAGTTTAATGATCAATTGAAAATCAACAAAGTTCACACTTCAAGTTCTAGAGGTTATGAATTAGGATCAACCAATGCAACTTGGAAAAAAATCAAACAAGCTACTAATATCCCTGTGGATAAATCATTACTTGAAGAGGAAACATTCGTTGTAAATGGTAAGTTAGGGGAATTATTAATTGTTTTTCCTATTTCAAAAGTTTTGGAAGTCTGGTATTGGATCCCACCCAGTGATAATTCAATTACTAAGGACTTTAGTGGTGATACTTTGTATTTTTATGGTCAGTATGATATCGCATGTTATAATGACGAGGAAGAATCGGATGAACTTATTGAAATTGATGAGGATTATGAAGACAATTCAATCAATTCTTTAGAAATCATCGAAGGTGACTTGAATAATGGATATAGGATCTTAATTTCTTATAATTCATTGAAATTACAAATTCAATTCCTTGATGTTAAGACTGCTGAGACATCATTCTTGCAATCTTTAGAATTACCTGAGTTTCTCCAGTCCCACAACTACTCAATTAAATTGAACAGTAAGTTCATTGTCATTGGTGATGATAATGGGTTTATTTATGTTTTCAAATATGATACTAGCTTAAAAAAGTTTATTGCTGCAAATTCAAATGATGGATTAAAGAACTTGAAGAAAAACACCTGTTTGCCAATTTTAAGAAAACACAACTTTATCTCCAAATTATCCGATAAGGAAATCTTATTCAAAACTAGTTGTCTGAATGGTAAACCCATCTTTGATTTGAATAACAATTGGTTAGTGTATTCTCCAACAAAGATTGAATATAATCAGATTAAAATCGATAACGAAAATCAAGTTGATAATTTATTAACTCCAGTGAAATTACCTACTAATTCTAGACCTTTATTGAATACTGTTTTGGAAAGTATCTCGAATACTGCGTTGGATCAATTATTTAAGTTTTCTAAATTTTCAACTACTAAATTATCAGAATACTTTAAACCAAAAGATGAAGATAAGAAAGATCATGATGAAATGAGTCTTAAAAATCTAACTAAATCTTTGAACAAGATCTTCAACTCAACCATAAGTTCTATCAATGAAACTACAAACCAATTATTCAAAATTAGTGATAATCAATTGATTAAAATCGTAGACTTATCGAACGATAAAATTCTTACAATTTTCAAATCTCCTGATGGAATTTCAAAGTTATCATTATCACCATATGACTTACAATTGATTAATTGTAACTTAAGAGGTGACAATTTCTTCATTTGGGATTTGATCAAATTACCCCAACAAGTTTCATTATTAGGGAAATTTTCAAGAGGTAAAACTTCAGGTATCATAGATGATATCTTTTGGTTTATCAATAATAACGACGAAAGTTCAAATGATATGTTCAAAGGTATAAACTCCGGTTTTGGAACAATTAATTCAAAAACTGGTTCAATTCATTGGTTCAATATTAATTACTTATTAGGTAACTTGAATAATAATTTACCAAACTATTTGGGTAAAGAATTCCCCATCAATAGTATGCATATAAAGAATAAAGAATTCATGAACAACTGGATTTTATCCAGTTCAACTAAATATAAGAAATTTTTCAAATTACCTAATTTGTCAAACTTGAATAACAATAATTTCAAACAATTGAGTCAATTGGCTGTTTTAGATGACAGTAACCAATTGAAATTGATCTCCCCTTTAAATGGTAATAACTGTTTCAAATTTGAACTACCAATTTTTAAAATCAATCCTGATTTGAAAAAAACCATATCGAATTCTAAGATTCCAGAGTTCGATGACGTTATAAAATCACTTAAAGTTGATGATGAAATGAATAAAAACTCCATATCCCAAATAGAGATCGAAACTTGTAAGCCATTCAAACATTTAATCAATTTCAAGAATATCGAATTTGCAGTTTATGATTTCCAAAATGATAAATCTGATGAAGATAACTTTGATAATTATTATCGAATGTTCAATAATTCAATACCTATCAAGAAGATTCAAATTGAAAACACTTCAGATAGTGTTAATGAAGAAGCACAGGAAAATGAGTTCGTTGAACGTTTGGTGGATGACTTATTCTTTGAATAATCTTAGATATTGGTAGAGACATGATTGTTTTTTTTTGATGAAAATACAAAATAAGAAAAAAATGTATGCTGGCAATACGAAAATATCAAAAATTCATTAAAAAAATAGTTAAATAAATGTAATAATCATTTATCTCTTTTACAAATCTAAAAAAATTAAGCTAGCGCCGCCCGGTTTCGATCCGGGGACATCAGGGTTATGAGCCCTGCGCGCTTCCACTGCGCCACGGCGCTTAATATAGACTTATTTGATGACAGGTCATTTAGGTTGCGAATGTGAGTCACGTGATGTATTTGAAAATATTCAATTCAGTCGGTGAATAAGGAAAGTTAGAAGAGTTTTGTGCGAGGATACCAATCTTGAATGTATAAGGGAGGTTTAGATAATGAACAGGGGAGTCCAGGTAAGATTAGGGGTGCAACACCAATGGAACTAGATATCTCAAAGGCTATTTTCATTCCAATCACCTCTTGAGTTTGACAAGAGCTCTAAAAATCACGTAGCTTGATTTGAGGCATTTTAGAAGCTAAGTGCTAGGTCAACAACCAATTTGTTTTGAAACCCAGAGTAGCTTTAAGAAGGTAGATGTTTTGAGATTCTGCGATGATGTTAGGTATTAGGTACATGCTGCCAAGTACTGGAAAATTAAAGAAATCGATGAGAATTTTTATCCAAATATACAGAAATTCACCCCATAGATACTGTAACACCTTTATGAGAGAGTTAAACCATCACTTCAGTCAAGAATATGGCATATTTTGTAATCACAATGACTACCTGAATCATTCCATGCATAAGCTTTCAACAAAGTCCGATATAGTGTAACGGCTAGCACGGTTGCCTTTCACGCAGCAAACCCGGGTTCGACTCCCGGTATCGGAATATTTTTTTGCAACTTTTTTATATCAACTATGATCTATACAAAAACACGTATAAGAGCAATATATTCGATTTTTTACCAACAACAGAGTTCAAACAACTACCTTAATTACACATTAATCGCCATGAGTCGATTCCTTACAGTGAACACGTGAAAATCGTTGAATGGATATAGTTTTGATTTGGTGTACCGCGTTGTTTTTCTTCGAGAAATATCAAAATCTCAAATTCCTATCATCGGATAGTTATGTCTGATACATTATTCGAGGCCAGAGAGGATATCGATGGTGTAAGGTGTACATGGAACTCCTTACCAAGATCCAAGTTACAGCATGAACGTAATATCATTCCAATGGCTACGATGTATACTCCATTGAACAACAAAAATGAAGAAGAAATACCTAGATCAGATCAAATGATTTTATGTAGACAATGTCAATCGTTTATAAATCCATATGTTGTTAAAACTCATGATATATGGATGTGTTCATATTGTGGATTTTCCAATCGTTTAGAAGTGGATGCACTGGGAAATTTACCTATTGGAGCACAATATTCAACAGTAGAATATTCAACTGGAAAATTCAGTAACTTACCACCTATCTTCCTTTATGTCATTGATACCTGTTTCGAAGTTGAAGATTTAGAAGATGCTTATACTTCATTGAAAGAATCTTTAGTTGTTTCTTTGAGTTTACTACCTGAAAATGCTTTGGTGGGTATAATATCGTTTGGTAAAAATGTTCAAATTCATAATTTAACATCAACTTCATCTGTTAATCATAGTTTCAATGGTGCCAAAGAGTATAACTTAGAGCAATTCAAGAAAGCTTTAGGACTTTTAGACGGTACTGTTAGAAATCAAGGTAAATCAGGTGATGTAACTGACATGTTTGGAAAAATTGGTAAACAATTCTTACAACCAGTCAGTATTGTTGAATATGAAGTTACCAATATCATTGAAAATTTGGTCACCAACACATTTCCTAGATTGAATAGAAAAGAAAGACCCTATAGGGCTACAGGTTGTGCTATAAATATTGCATCATTATTCTTAACATCATTATTAGGTAACTATGGAGCTACTGGTGGACACATTTTAACCTTTGTGGGTGGTGCATGTACATATGGACCTGGTAAAATCGTTGGTAATCAATTAAGAGAACCATTAAGATCACATCATGATATTGAAACTTCAAGACAATCAACGTTTGCTAAAAATATGAAATTACCCCAATCTACTAATTTTACCGTTGATTATTCATTGGTTTTGAAAGCTAAAACCTTTTATAAATCAATCACACAATATTTATTGAAGTTAGGAATTAGTTGTAGTTATTTTGTTGGGAGTTATGATCAAGTGGGATTATTCGAAATGGATGAAGTTTGTAGGAAATCAGGAGGTGTTATCATCATGAGTGATTCTTTCAATACTTCTATTTTCAAACAAAGTTTCATGAAATTCTTTCAAAAAAATTCTGAAACTGGATACCTTGATTTTGCTTTGAATGCTACATTAGAAGTTAAAGTACAAAGTGATTTAAAAATTCAAGGGTTAATAGGAAATGCTATCGGATTGCCATTGAACCAAAAAAGTGCCAATTTGGTTTCTCAGAAACCTCCTAAAGGTGAAGGTAAAACCAATAGTTGGAAATTATGTCATATTAATCCTCAAACAACCTTTGCTATCTATTTTGAAAAAATGGATAGTTCAATATCAACCACCACCACATTAATTCAATACATCACACATTATCAACATGCATCAGGAGAATTCATTTTGAGAGTCACCACTATTCCTATAAATATTGTTCCTGATAGTGATATTGCTAGTTTAGAAATGGAATTCGATCAAGAAGCTGCAGTAGTAAGTATCGCCAGAGATGCCATCTATAGATTGGAAAATGAAAATATCAGTCATGTTGATATTGTGAAAGAAATTGATAAAAATACTATTGAATTTTGTAAAAGATTCGCTCAATATACTAAAGGAGTTGTTTCATCATTTATGTTATCAAGTAAATTTGCATTTTTACCTCATTTTGTTTTCCATTTAAGAAGATCACCATTTATTAATGTTTTCAATAATTCCCCTGATGAAAGTAGTTTCCTTAGACATGTTTTAATGCATGAAGATTGTAATAATTCATTAGTTATGATTCAACCTACCTTATTATCTTATGATATTGATAAATTTGGTGCAACAGATGAAGAAGGAAATACCAATAATGAACCTGAACCTGTATTATTAGATTCTGTTTCATTAACTAAGAATGGGATTTTATTATTGGATACTTTCTTTCAAATTTTAATTTACCATGGTGAACAAGTTGCTAGTTGGAGAAAAGCTGGATATCATGAAATGGAAGGATATGAACATTTTAAGGAATTTTTAGAAGCCCCTAAAAAAGAAGCTCTTTCAATATTAATGGATAGATTCCCATTACCTAGATTTATCGATTGTGATGAAGGAGGATCTCAAGCCAGATTTCTTATGGCTAAATTAAATCCAAGTTCAAGTTATTCAACTAATCCAAATATCTTTTATGGTAACCAGCTCGATATTTTGACCGACGATACATCAATGCAACTGTTCATGGATCACATTCAACGTGTGGTCACCGCTAAATAGGATAATTAATATACTCACCCTGTCAAAAAAGTTTCGCAGCCAAAAAAAAGAAAAAATTACCCCATAATACGTGATTTGGAAAATTTTCAGTGAGATTTAAAGGTCTTGTGGCAGAAGACTTGGGAAATCTGAATAAAATTTGCATGAAGAGGTCATTTATAGAGAGGGAAAATATCATATCTCCACCATTATCACCTAATAAATCCCACAATAATGGAGAAAAACGCGTACCTAATGATATAATACCTTTAAATCAATCAAAATCTGTCACATTACAGGCTTTAATGTTACTTAATGAATTATCTTATAATGATGATGAAATGATTGATGATCTAATTATTGACAAGCCAGTTAAGATAGTGATATTTCTTGATGCCCAAGGTAAACAATTTATAGATTTTTTTCAAAATCAAATGCCTGATGAACTAAAAGTGCTGGTCATTTTTGTATCTCATGGTTTAAAAGAAGACCAAATAACTAATGATCATCTTCAAAATAGCATACTTGTAAATAATTCCCAATGTACTTATTTAACAAAAACATTCAAATTATTACATCCTTTAGGTGGAGGGATTTATCCATTAAATTATTTAACGATTATATCAAATGGTCTTGTTAGAGTTAAATTACCTATAAGATTAAGTCAGTATAATCCACATGAGAAATTTGGAGTTTCTATTAATGATATTGGTAGTTTATTATATGAAATTCTTCCATTTTTATATTAATATACATATATTTATTGCAATAAAGCAATCTTTTCTTGTTCTAAATCTTGATACTTATTTCTTTGAGTCTCTATTTCTTGTTTTATCTTATGAATGAAAACATCTAATCTTGCTAATTCATCTAATTCATCACCTCTACTAAATTCTTGATCTTTCTTTTCTTCATCTTCAATAGTTTCAGGTAGTAAATTGAATGGTTTCCTGGTTAAGATCTCAAATGTTGCTTCTGTTGGTTCTTGGAATATTAATTCATCATATAAAACTGAATGAACTTCACCATTTTCTCTTGGTGGTGCTTTAGGATTAAAAGGATGTAATTTTAAACCATGAAATATTTGAAAGTTTTTTTCATTGATACCTAATTCACTTCCTGGATGGAAATGAATTTTTATAATAATTTCGAACTCTCCCCACCCGGTTTCAGTGACTTGATATGGTGGATTCTCTATTGATCTTACAGGTGTATCGTAAGTCTCATGTAATTTGAAAGTTACTCGTTTGATCAAAGGTGTTAAATCAACTCCGTCCAAAACTGGTTTAAGAAACACTGTCCATTCATGAGTATGATCTGGTGGTGTAATGGCGGTTCTTTTATCATCAGTTAACTTCTCTGCATGATTCCCATACAATATAGGTACCGATATCGATACGTTTTTAATCCTTCTACTGGAACTCATGTTGTTTAACTTCCCGCACTAAATTTTAGAGTAGTGAGAAATTTCTGAATATCTTTACTATAAACTTGGTCTATGTTATTTTGGTACTAAAGGTTTCCAATCAGACATCGTCTTGGTGGTAGTGGCTCTTGGAGGAGGTGGAGCTGGACTGGAAGGTTTGTTTTCATTTATGCTGGAATTAGCCTCAAGTGTATAAACTTTAGTGGCAGACAATGATGATGGTTTACTTGGAACCATGGGTGTCATTTTATTAGATCCATTAGTAGGAATTGATGGAGTTGATGATGATTTTAAAGGTGAAGTTGATTGAGGAGTAGTACCTGGTGAAGGTTTAGGAGTAGATGAACCTGATCTTGAAGGTATTAATGGAGTTGATGAGAATCCAAATGGTATTGGAGCTACTTTTCTTGTAGGTGGAGGTAATGGAGCTGGGGAAGAAATCTCTATATCTTGTGAAGGAGAATCAATAAAATTTGATTTCAATTCAATATCTGTAGGTCTAGGAGGTAATTTTCTAGGTAATGAATTAGTGGAATTGGTTAAAGGAATTTCACTAACTTTTCTACTGGATGGTGGCGGAGGTACCTTTCTAGGTAATCCATTAGTATTTCTCTTAGGAACTCTTGGAGGTGTTGGTTCGAAATCATCAAGTAAATTCAATTCTGACAATGTATCAACGGTAAAATTTGAATTTGATGAGGAATTGGAAAATGAAGTGTTTTCGATCACTGAAGCATTATTACCTGAATGTTCTCTTTTGTAAGATTCGTAAATGTCTTTGGATAATTTCAGTTTCTTTGGTTCATCAACGAATTTGACTGTACTCTTGAAAGTTGCATATACTGGTTTATGATCACTGATTTCAATATCCATTAACGAATTATAATTCAATTGAATCAATGGCGATACTCCTTTTTTACATCTGAATAAAATCCTGTCAGTCCATGAAGGAACTCTTTGTTTCTCTGAAGTATCGTATTCTGAAGTTCCTTTATCAAACTTATAAGTAGGGTAAAAATTAATTGGAGCTTCAATGAAACCAGCAAAAGCTCCTGATTTACTATTCATTTGATGATTTAACTGATCATTTTCAAATAATTGATTGAAATCTCCTTCACTTATCAAAGATCTAGTTAAAGCATTAGGTAAATCGATTCTAAAATTCAAATCTCCGAACCAAATAATATGATCATGATCTTTAATATTCATATTTCTGATGAATGTTAATCCTGACATAATGGTAGAATAATCATTATATCTTTCAACCACAGCTGTTGTACCAGCAGCTAAATGTGAAGTGATTAATGAAAATGTAGTGGCACCATAAGAAAATCTTACCGCACAAGCACCTTTATTAGCAGTGATACCTCCCAAACCTGTCTTTTTAGAAGAACCAGAAACTTGAGTGATATTATGAACTTTAGATTTCTTAACGAATAAAAATACTGTCATTGAAGCAATTGATTCAATTCTTAATAACAAGTATTGTTCGTTCTGAGAATTCAATTGTTGTTCAATCAATTCTGCCCATTTACTAGGTCTTGAACTATCAGCATTTAAAATAGATCCCGCATTTAATTCAATCAATTCTTGTATCCCAATGGCATAAATATCTGGTAAAGGTATATTGGAATTTTCGGTAGGAAATAACCAAGTTGTTAAATCAAATGCTCTGTTAGGTAAAGTAGCATTAACGTTGAAAGTTCCAGTGAATATGGTGATCTCACTATAGCTGGTAAAAGAATCTTCAACACTTTTCAATTTTTCATGAACAAAATCACTAACAGGATCATAAATTCTTACGGATTTAGAATTCTTAGAATCATAACCTAATAATAAGTCCATGATTTCTTGTTTTCTTCCATCAACAAAAGTATTTTGATACATTCTAGAAACTGACTTGGTAACATCAGACAATGCTCCAGCTAAATTCATTTTACCTGATCTTGAAAATGATGATTTCAATGCATTGGTACCAGTATAAATTTGAGAAATAGCATCACCATTATCAGCCCATAAAGTTCTTGATTTGGTCAAGATATCATCAGGTTCATATCTTCCTCTACCTTCATTATTCAAGACATTCTCCAAAATATGTTGGGAAATAACCTGTTCGATTAAATTAGTTCTATCCAAACAATCCAAACAATTAACTCTAAACACTCCATCTTGTCTGGTAACGATTTCACCAACTTCACTATCATAAACGAACCAACCAAATTGTTCTAATGAGTTACTTAACAAAGGTAAGATTTTAGTTGCACCACCAAAACCTCCACTCTGTTTGGTTTCATGGTGGAAATCGAATTCGGTATACAATAATTCATTATTTCTTGAAGAATTATTGTACAATTGTTTATATCTATTCAGAACAGCAACTTCTTGAGGTTTAGTTTTGGATAATAAATTAACAATATGACAAACTCCATATTTGGAACACACATCATCGAAATGACTATTAAACACTGGTTGAGTAGCTTCTAAAGATCTAGTGATGGTAATTTTTGGATTAATCAATGTAGAATCTTGTTCCCAAAATGCAGGTACGGAACCTCTAATTTGAATGAATGAAGAAATAGATTTCTTAGTGATATGATTATAAATAAATTCAGTTTCAACGAAATTTGCAACATTACCGTCATCATCAATACCTCTAGCATTAAATCGAGTACCGGCTCTTTTCCAAGATTGCTTGGAAATAATGGTAATACTATCACCTCTTGAGTTTAATTTGGTGGTTTTGGCAAATCCTCTTATGACAGTAGTCAAAAATCTATTATCATCAAAGATCGTTTGTACTGAATCATCAATATTGGTTTTATAGTTGAATAATCCTTCCATCATGAAAGAATTCCACATATATTCTTCTTGGTAATGTTCCAAGTTGATTTTAAGATTATGGTCGATATCAGTAGAATCTAATTGTTTCTTGTTGATACCTCTATTCTGTAATAATGAAGTTAAATCAAAATCATTGGAAAAATAGAAAGATCCATTAGAAAGTAAATTTCTTAATTGAATACAAGGATGGGGTTCAGTAGAATATAAACTTTCATCTTCATCCTCATTGTTTATCACTGGCATTCCTTTAGAATCCAAAGTAACGAAATCCCAAGTATCTTTTGATAATGAAATAAAATCAACAGAGTAAATCTTATTAACTGATTCATAACTAACGGGATTAGCAACATTGATCATTGCCCCTGTAATCACAGCTAAAAACACCTGTTTATCAACGTTGATCAATCCAAGACATCCAAATACTTCTCTATTGATCAATGTTTTATAACCTTCTTCTCTTTTGATGGAACTGTTACTTGAAATTTCAATTGCCACTACTTGTTCATTATTCTTGGAAGTGACTTGTCGAAAATGCAAACTATGGGTATCGGAATACAATACTATCGTACGAGGGGATTCCTTGTACAATACTCTCATTGGTGCCATTTTGTTATAACCAATGATCCAGTCAAGTGAGATTCTTGCTCACTGTTTTTTCGCATCAACATATAATGGGAGGATGCTGGGGAAGGGATTTGGTTGGCGAGGGTAGAATACGGGGTTTGATTTAGAGGACTGTAACTTTAACAATTTACTTTCAGAATATTAGAGATCATTTAACATTTTCATTTCTTGAACATCTCAACAAGAACCAGAGGGTCTCTAAACTCTGTCATTCGAGTCAACAAGATAATCAACACACTTGATTCCGCATCCCAACTCTCTATACCATTCACATAACTCTACTTTCCACATCTACAGCTCCCTATTTCTTTATGCCAACTCCCCGTTTCGATCTCTCAACATCCATTGTCTTCAATTGTACTCGTGTGTCATTTCTCATGGTTGCAAAAAAATCCACAAATACCGTAACCGCCATTAACAATGTCAGAACAAACTGTTGTTTATATGAAAAATGTCAACTACAATGTCACCGAAGAAGAGCTTGGTGCATTCTTAGAAGGTTTTAAAGTGTAAGTCATACCCTTAATAGGTGGTGAATCAGTTACTAATGTTTTAGCAAAAAAATCATTATTCCTACTCATACCGTTGCTTTTAGATCCAGAAAAAGACTTCCATTAGGTATTGCTTATGTTGATTTCGAAGATCACGATGAAGCACAAAAGGCTGCTAAATCAATCGATGGTACTGATTTGAAGAACAGAACCGTTCATGCAAAATTACACGTACCATTTGTTCCCAAGGCTAAAAAACCTGTTACAAAAGAGAAGGAAACTCTTAAAAAAACTCCAAAACTCTCAGAAGATACCTTCTATATTCCTTATCTTGACTTAGGAACTATCGATGAACAACTTAGAGAATTTTTCAAGGAGTATGATCCAGAGCAAATTTATATCTTTACTGACAAAAGAAAAAGACATAGATTTTTCAAAAGGGGTCAAACTTCTAGTGCATTAGTTACTCTTAAATCAGCCAAATCATTAGAGGAGATCAAAGAGGAATTAAAGAATGAGGAATTCAATGGGAAGAAGTTGAGTATCTGGCCAGCTTCAAATACTAAGATTAAGCGAGTTGCAAAATATGTCAAAACTTTAGCTGAAAAACCGGAAAAAGCAGCCGTTGAAAAGGAAGTCATTGAAGCTGCTCCAATTGTTGATGCTCCAGTTGAACCAACTGAAGCTGCATTGAACTCAGTCCCAGTTGAGTCTAATGAAGTTTCCAATTAGCTTAAAGTATAGAATATACATAAAGCGTGGTCACCAATTCTACACCTCTACCATATTAACCCCACAACAAAGTAAGAAAGAGTATGCTAAATCTGATTTGTATATTTTTGATATTATAACATAGAGACGTTAACCCATCCAAAAATTATTTATTGATTTCATTATATTTATACAAAATTTTAAATTAATAAATAATCTAATCTTGAGTTTTTTGGGAACCTCTTAATAAACCGGTTCTTCTAGCAGCGATTAAACCAGCTTTTTGACCTGGAACAGCACCTCTAGAAATAGTTGAAGCTTTAC